>JASSUY010032705.1:0-84782 GCA_032466535.1 Forpus xanthops | reverse complement strand
ACCTGTCTTTTATTTGCAATGTACCTATAGAATCCCTTCCTGTTATCCTTAACATCCCTAGCCAAGTTTAATTCTAACATAATACACATAAGAAAGGAGATAATGCAAATTGTTGGTCCTTGACGCTGGTGACCTCTAAAAACTTCCTGAAACAGATGATATGTTATCATCAGTCCAGCCATCTGCAGATGAAATGAAAGGATGATTTGTGCACATGAAGATTCTGAAAGACTGAATATGAAATCCTGAAAAGCACAATTCAAAAATGTATTGAGGCAGACTGGGTGCAAAATCATGCATGATATGACTGAATTGAAAACAAAGAGGGTGTAATGAACTCAAAATAAGCAATAGAGACTGCCCATCACTGTGTGCTCAATTTGCAAGTGCTGCATGACATAGTCATTTCTCCTGGATTAATTACTGAAGAGAGGAAAGGAGAAGTATATCTGCATCCCCGTTTGAACTGAAAAGGAAGCATGTAGAAAAACACACAGTGGGTGTATGCAAGCTCATACCCTTTCTCCTCTAAGTGTGGAATAAAGCTCTCAAGGAAACACCATTCCAGTCAGTGCTTAGGGTTGGGACAGGCTGCCTGAGTCAGCCTCCATCAGTCTTCTCCATGCTTAGGGCAAATCTAGGTTATGGACAGTGTAAAAGGTTACCCCTCCTTTTAACTACACTAAGTATCATTCACATCTTCCAGCATATAATCTGGAGCAAGCTTTCCAAGGGAAATGTTGGTCTGAAAACATCAGGTGACAGGAGGAAGATGTCTCCAGCACAGTATGTTTGTTACCTATTAGGTATATTAGCGCTAGGTTCAATACAAATTTACCAAGTGGCCTGGGAAAGAGTTGAAGGTACATGAAATTTGTATCAAGCCTGTCAGATTTCAAATGAGAAGCGTGAAGAAAAGACACTGAGGATTTCAAGGGAAGACCTTTCCTACTGAGGTTTAAGTGATCAAATGGAACACAGTTTCAAGGCCAGGCTTGAAACTGAAACACCTGATCCTATGTCCAGAATGAAACCTCACAAGCAACATTGACCAACAGGATTGCTGTTCTCCCCTTTGCACTTGCTGTTCCGGATGTGGATTTTGCCTTTCATTTTGTGTTGGCACAAATAGTCCAAATCCAGGTGAATGAATCAGGGAGCAGCTGGAAGACTTAGATAATACCTGGACTATGCTCATATCCTGTACAATTTCTTGGTTTATGGTAACAAACATGATGGCAAGAAGAGGGGAAAGCCCTGGGGCAGTATGGATCCAGGTCCAGAGGAATCACTTTGCAGCCCCCTTTCACAACTTTACATTTAATTTTTTTAATGCACAAAGATTATGTTAAGAAACAGGGGGAAAAAAAAAGAATAAAAAGAGGATGACACTATTTACTGGAAGACATGATTTTCTTTCATGTGTATGTATGCGTCTAAGATCTTTTCTGCCAGAGGAGTATCGTTCAACATGTATGTCTCTTCACTGCTTATTTTCTTTCTTTCTTTTCTGATTCTTTGTCCTTCTAGGTTTGTTTTCCTTGCTAAACTGTTGTGTAGCTCTGGGGACTCTGAAAAATGCAACTCCATGAGGACAAGAAGTTTAGAGTCATAGATATTTTTACAAAAGTACAGTCACAGTTCCATGGTGAAAGCTAAACTGTATCCAGAGCAAATATTCAAACTCTTCGTTAAACGTAAAGTTGCTTCTTATCCTCCCTATGCTTGTTGGGAGGCAAAAGGCAGCAAAAAAGGTGCGTAGATTTTTAATGATGGGGTGGTTAACAAATGACTGAAAACAACAATTCTCATCCATCTTCATCCCCCATCCTTCAGATCGAGGCTTGACGCCTTACTGAGGATCTGCTGCTGCCACACACGAGCAACCAGGCTCAGCACTACATTGAGGAGTGGCTGTAATAGGAAGGCGCTCAAACTGTTTGATCAAAGGGTGCCCCATATCCTCTCATTCAGTCACTATTAAGCAAAGATATGCAACATTTTAGAGGATTTTCAACTTAGTCTTCTATTACCTTGTGACTCATTAAAAATGGACTCCTGACAAAACATAGCATTTGGTGCATTTCTTGTCTCAAATGAGCTTAGAGAAACAGTTTATCAGTCTTCTAATCTATTATTAACATTCACTAAAATTTCAGAAAGAGTTGCACACCAGAGAAAAACGGCTCTCATACCTAATGGCTGAGATTAATTTGCAGTTATCAGTATATTAGGAATTCAGCTTTGCACTACAATCCTCCTTTTCATTAATTGCTACACTTTTCTATTTTATTTCCCTAAAAACCTAACTTAGAATGATACATTTGAGTTCAAAACTCACACAGTTACAACTGCGATTTTTTAGGGTAATAACCACATCTTTCAGATAGCACATTCTCACCTTTTTTGGAAAGGCACTCAGGTGAGAATCACAGAATGCTGTCTTCTCAAAAACCTCATACTGCAGAGAAATGACATTATAAAACTGGGAAAAAAAAAAAGCCCTGAAGATGGAGGAAATGCTAAAGCTACATGGCAGTGATTTACAGTAAAATATATCACAGAGATAATCCTATTATTTAAACCCCAAGAATTATAAACCCTGAAAATTCTATGATAAACAAGAAGTCCAGAAAAACCATAAAGAAATTAAAAGCACCTAAACAATCATAACTAAGCTTGGAGAAATGTCTTCTAGATCTCTAGCTAAAAGTTGCAACATTTGTTTGCATAATATGCCTGTGTTTGTATATATATACACCAATACACATGCTTTTGAAGATGAATCATACTTTTCCACTTGTGTGCAACTGAAAGCTCATGAGAAACCTCTCTGCTCTGCAGTGAAGGGGAAAAAATACAGCATACTTTTAAAAATCTCTTAATCATAACCAAGTCCACAAATGTAGAACTATCTCTATACAAACTGTACGTTTTTGTCTGGTTACAGCCACCACAGTAACACCCATACAGCTGTCAAAAAACTCATCTCCTGGAGAAAAGAACAGGGTAAAGTATAAATTAGAAAGCGATATACATACCAGATATCTGCAACACATCACAGGAGCCTCAGCAGCAAGTAATGGACTCTGACAAAAAGTCATTACAATGAGCACACTGGAGGCTATGGCTGTTTTAGCTGCACTCTGGTACAAGTCTGGAGGGGGAACAGCCAAGAAGAACAGTTCGGGACTGAAGGCCTCCGTAACAGAGGCGGATGCACGGTGATGTGAGAACTGCAGATTCCTGACCTGCGGCTCTCTGCCCCTCTGAGAACAAGAAGACATGCAACTGGGCTGGGGGAGCGTATGCACAGTGTGCAAGGAGTCAGCTAGACCTGGCTGCGCAGCGGTTTCAATCCCATGACAGGAACTCTTAATCCTTGATGCCATATCAAACCATGTCTACTCAAGAAGCAAGGTTAAATACGTTAAGTAATTACCAGATCAAAATGGGATCCTGAAGGCACATTAGGACAACAGCATGGAAATGCCGACACAAACGATGAACTTGGTAGAGTAGTAATGATCAGTAATGATCAGTCTGCTAAACTGAGGCAAGAAAGGTTGTTCATACACAGTAAGGACCACCAGGTTTTGTAGCCTGGAATGAGACCTGCACTGAGACAGCTTAAACCCCAGCCCATTTTGTACCATTAACAGCTGCACTTTCTCTGAATGACTACAATGTTCACTACCTGTACACAACTGCGATGTAATATTTATTACAGAGGTATTAGCTGTAGCTCCCGTAGGCAAAACTGATGTTATATGTTGCACTCTGTGTGTGCATTAGACTGGAAAAGCAAAGCATATTATCCCCAAACTTTAGCATTACTTCTCTGAGTAAAAGATTCATATGATAAGAGATTATCTGGCATCTGCTAAATATTTCCTCGTACAAGAGTCAGACTGCTTAATCTCAATTTGGATCAGTGGCCAATCCCATTTTGCATTAATCGCCCAAAAGTGCACGTTGAGGCAGAAGTCTTGTTCTGCCTGGGAATAAAAAGAACCTGAGCTTGCCTTCCTCTCACACACTATTATTTATATTCACCTGATTTACTGACAAAAACCACAGTGAGCCTATTTCCCAAGGAAATACTGCATTTCAACCAGTTTTTGCTGGACTGCAAACTTCTAGTTAATGACTGGACCACAGGCTGACTTTTCCCAACTTCTACTGCCAGAATCGTGAAATCCTTTAAAAAGCCTCAGGCTCTTCATGGTCTTGAGAGGAGAAAACCAACAGAGCTTCAACCACTGTCAGTTTTGGCCAACCACACCATGCTGAAAACCAGCATTTGCAAGAAGCTCCCAAATTGAGTGAGTCTGCACATGGCTTCTTGCAGTGCTTCTTGTTTCCCCAACATCCAAGGAGGAACAGACTGAACCCTATAGAAGCCACTTTCACTCCTGGGCCTACAACCAGCTCTCTTGTTAACTTCACATTTGCTCTAAAAGCTCAGCATCAGACTTACCCAGACAGGAAACATTTTCTTTGCCATTGTTAATGGATAACTCTTGTCACGGTAGTTAAAAAGGCATACGTGGTATGAGTCAGCAAAAGAAGGCAACACACATGGAGGATCTGGAAATTCTTCCTTGCTCCTTTCTGCCCATCTTCTGCAGAGCCTAGTTCTGGTTAGCCAAATATCAAGTGGTGTTTCAGAGAAACAACCAGCTGGGTTGAGGCACCATAGCTTGTCCCAGGAAGGCAGCTCATTGCTCCATTTGATGCTAGTGAGGAAGGGTTGGGGCTGGCAGGCAGTTCAGACAGCAAGACAAACTCTGAGAAGGAAAAAGTAGCTGAAGGGAGAAACTGAGCACCATGGAGCTCACCATGCTTTGCTGTCCATCTCAGTTATAATTCTGCTTTAAAACATAATGTAATGTTACACTTCTGAAATACATTGAACTTCCTAAGTCAGATCCACTCCTACAGCCAGCACTGTGACAGTGTCCGAATGATGATTTTTAATCAAGTGGAGGCTGAACACACACGTAGGGAGCACATTTAAGAGAGATGCTGTAATGATCCCAGAAAATTATGAACTTCAATGCATCTTAGATCTGCATACTAATGAAGAGATGTCCAGATGGGATTTGGGACAACTCGGTTCAAAAGAAATAAAAAATGTCAATTTATTGCAGTGTAGAGTTTTGTTATCCAATTACACAAAGAATTAAGCATCTCATCATCATTAAAGCATTTTTGTCACTTATCTTGTATAGATTTTTTTCCTAAATTTAACCTGAACTCTTTTTACTTTATGGTAATTCTCCTGGGAGTAATTACTAAATTTCCACATCAGTAATTTCAGTAACATAAGAGCAGGTAACCTCAGCCTTGCTCTCTCCATCATAATGAAGATTTTGTCTAGAAATGTGCTTTTTCTCCTTCACATTATTTAAAATATGACACATGATCAATACCATGAAACTGCAGAAAACTTTCTCATATGATAATTCTATCGATTTTTAAAAGAAATAATTAAACTAACTGTTAAGACCAAGTTCATCAATACGATCTGACTCCTTTGTTTCCCCCTCCTGAGTAGGACAATTGATCAGGGTCTCCTGGTTAACCAGTTTTCTGAGGCTTTTGCATCGCATTGACAACATACTGCATAGCCGTTTTATACCCTGTTGTTCTCTGCTTGCTCTTGCATCCACCTGCACACATCCCCACAGCTCCAGATCACAGTCTTTCCCTGAATCTTCTCCATTGCACTGTATATTCCCCAAAACCTCCACCTCCATTTTCTTTTACATGCTCCCCCAATTTGCCTCTTCCTCCATCACTAGGTTCCTTTGCAAAATTCAACTACAGGAAAGACATATTGTATTCTTCACAGATAACAGAATGCCAAATTGTGTAAAATGACAAATTTCTTTCCACTTGGATGACAGAAGCATACCTGCAAATTAGCACCTCTGCTCAGACCATATGTTAACAACAGGATTTTACTACTAACGAGTTCCCTGCAAGGCAAAGCAGCCCCCTGGTAGACGGTGAAATGGCAATGCTAAAAGCCTCCTGGGCTTCTTCTGAAAGCAAAGCAGCTTTTCCATAGGGATGGCTGGCTTCATTTTCTCTGACACCCTTAAGACCAGTTGCAATAAAATCTCTCCTCAAGTGAACTTTCATGTACCTCAGTTTCCCTTTCACTTCCAGTGATTCCACCAATGCCCTCAAGAAGCAGCTGGTGACTTGTACTGCCACCAAGAGCTGCTCCTGCACCCAAGTGGTTGGAGTGAGGAATCTCTTCTACGGCAGAGAGACTAAATCTGGCAGTATGGGATTGGCTAGCAAGGAGGTACACACGGGTACCTGCTGCTGGAGAAGGGATTCTTTACAGTTTCTTGATGAAGGTCATATAAAATGTTCATGGACGTGGTTGCACTCAAGGGACACTGCAGCATATGTGTAGGTCCCAGATGATATTCTGGTTATCCACCTCTGCAACAACTGAGAAAAAGCCTTCAGAAAATGCAGGTTGATAAGACTCAAATTTAATACATTCTGCAAAATGCACTCTTCTTTAACCACGGCAATGGAACAACAGATTCAAAACATTAGCGGCAGCTTATGCTGCAGAAATGGCTGAGTGCTGTGCCAGAACTACAGAATGTGGAGCAATGTACAGCAAATCAGATACATGTGGCATGGTGGGGCACAGCAGCCCTAGCGAATCCATTACTCCCCACTCAGCAGAGTCACAAACAGTTCTTTACTGGCAGAAACATTCATCCATAACATTCCTAAGATCTAATGATGTCTGCAAGTTGCAAGATTTTCCTGAGAGGAATAGGAAGTAGCGTGTGCCTCCATTTGACAATGTTATTTCAAGTTCAAGACAGGTTACAGCTAATTTATAAATCTCCCTGGAAAATAATACTCTTTCTGGAAGTGTTTCTATTTATTCAGTAGCCATGTACCTTGATGGCTTAAAAACCTACTTTCTACAAATTGTTTTCTTTCAAAAATAAGTTTTAAATATGTATTTTTAAGTGTTATTTATAGTAAGTACAATTATTAACTTGGCTAGGTACACAGCAGACGTGCAGATCAGCACACACATGTAGCTCTCAGTTAATGTTATTTTAAGTCACTCACATAATTCCAAAAGCCAATTTTTGTCTCAGTTCACATGGCTCTAACAGGAATAATTGAAACCACAAATGTGTTACAGACCAGAACAACATCAAAAGTATTCATCAGTTTTGTATCCACACTTAACATGCCTTCCTGCTAACAATTTACACTGTATGTATCACTGTAATGCATGAGCACCAAGCAGATTCCCTTAGCAGATTCTCTTAACCACATGAAACTCGATACACTAAACTCTGTAAAAGCAGTTACTTTTCATCATGTTTGAAAAACAAAATTATGGCATGTCTTGGCTGCCCTTCAAGTGCCCAATTCAAACCCCTGTGCATGCACCCAGCTTCCACTAAAAGCAATGACAGACAAAAGACACTGTCCATTTGGCCTTCACTAAGTGAAATGAAACACTGAGAACAATGAAAAAAGAGAAACAACTCCCCCCTCCATCAATTTTGCTTGAGGTTACATAGCAGCAGAGCCAGAGGCTGACCACAGGAACCATGACTACCTTTCTCACATGCTTCTGACTGCACTACTGTGGGGAATTAGGGCAAATCAGGTAAGAGGCAGTGATGTCGATTAGAAAGCAAAATGGATTAGGAAGCAGTGACATTATAGTGGGTCAAAGACAGACAATATAGGGAGAAGAAAAAGAAGGAAAATTGAGAATAAAAGGTGAAAACTACTGAAAGCTACCATCAGAAAGGAAGCATGATGTGATGCAACAGCAAGCATAAGTAACAGGACATGCACTGATGAGAGGCATTTTTTCAGACACGTTAGACAGCTGATTGCCAAAACACTCTCAATAAATAAACAGATGCCATGTTTGCCTCTAGTAGGTGTATTTACTACTGTAAACATTGGTCTGTGCTTTAGGCTGATGTTAAGGAAAGATAACTCTTCCCTTTTCTTGTCATCTATCATAGCCTCTAATCACATTTGCAGCTGCCATAAAAATATTATCACAGAGCATTAGTTACTGACTGCACTTGGCAAAAACCAAAAGGCAGCTGTGACCATGCCCTCAGAGTTCTGAGAAACAGAATTACTTTGAATTCCATACAAAAGCCATAGAAAGACTCGAGACTTCCTATAGGGCAGTCTTCAAAAATACACTGCTGAAGTTGCTGGCACTTACAGAATAAACCAGAAAGATACTGTGAGTGTCCCAGAATTGAACAACTCACATCTAGGTGACAACCAGCAGCTCATCAGTGGAGTACAGCACAGTCAACACTGCCCTGTTCCCATGGTAGAGGCAGGCTCAGAACAGCACACACATGCGGGACAAAAAGGGAATGTGGAAGACAGTAGGAACAGGTATGTCCAACCTTCTGAGTCCTATGCATCCTGTCTGAAATTACCAAACACTCCAATAAGCGCAAAGACCAGACAAGATGTTTTTCACTGCTGCTGGCCTATTTCGCATATGCCTGCACAAGGCCCAAACATATCCTTACATTTAAAATACTCTTAAGTGTTCTCTACAGGCTTCAGATTAAACTACTTCCCAGCCAAACCCATCTTCCTGACTACCAACACCCCTCCTCTCAGGGCTCTATAAAAATCAAAGCTCTCTAATGCTTTTTATGACCATAAACCAGCATTTATCAAAGATTCATTTTTAAAATCTATTGTGAAACTTCTGGTGAAGGGGAAAAAAATGGGGCACCAGCCGGTCCCAGCAGTTACACCTATGCACTTGGAGAGGGACCTGGCAGAAGCCCTGATGGTGGCACTGATAAAATTCATCCCTCCAAGGGCACCAGAACAACTGGATCTGCACAGAAGAGCGATGAATCCACCCCTATGTCCTACAACAGCTCAGCATCAGCACTAAATAAATCAGAAAGAAAATGCACGCAGAAAAGGCTGCTTTGCTTTTTCAGCCAGCCTGTCTTAGAAACAGCCATCAACTGTCCACACCCTCCAGCATATGACAACTACAGGAATGTACATCCCTGGAGCCCTGCTTCTCCGAAAGAAGATGAAAGAGGCAGAGAAGGGGCATCATGACTTGTGGCCACAGATCTGCTCAATGTCGCAGATCTCCTTGGGACAGTCAGCAGACAAGATGAGAGGCGCACCCTCTGTTATCAGAACATCATCTTCAATGCGCACACCAATGCCACGAAACCTCTCCGGGGCACTGACGTCATCCTCAGGGATATAAATGCCTGAAAGAAGAAAGGGAATTAAAACACAAAATACTCTCCAGAATAATACCTTTCCCTTACTGCACCACCATGAGAGCAGGGCTGGATTTTCAGCAACATAATATGAGTCTGATCCGGAAAATTTTTAATAAGGAAAGCTACTCTTTCCCTTCACTGATGGCAGTAGGTGGGCAAAGTAAGGAAAGTGTTTCTCAGTATCTACAGGCATGTTAATAGAAACTTCCACAATTATATCTGGCCTTTCTGCACTTCCTGCTCTCAATGCTATGTTCACAGTGATGATTTTAACAATGTTCTGAATAGACAGAGAGAGAAAAGCCAGGCATTTAATACCAGATTCCAGCTGACAGCTCCAAATTCAGTGACAAGCAGAAAGAAAGATTCAATGTGAAATGCCTAATTTGCAAACCTAAGTTATGAATGCCTGTAATTGCAGACTGCAATGCTTGAGACTTACACTACCAGTGACTGGTAGGAGTTCAGTCACAGTAACACAAACCACAGCACAAGTGAATTGACCCTGCTTCTCTGCACTGCAATTGACCTGTGCTGCTGTGGGTCAAACACTAACACTATGAGGTCTACGTTACTCTCTTCCTGCAGCACAGACACATTTCATCACCTTGGCTGTGTCTGAGAGGGAAACAGGATTTTCTACTACTATACTGACTTTGGGAGGGGAATAAGTTCAGGTTTTCCAATACTGTAATTATTTTCTATTTCATCAGAAAGGACATGAATGCTTTGGTCAGAGGGACCAACTAACTACTGAGAGCAGTGTTGTTACCCTCAGTGTGGCATGTTTTTGTCCACTGGTGTCTATCTTTTTACCTGGTTCAATGGTTATCACCATGCCTGGCTGGAGAGGGAGTGATCGGGACATATCAGGGGTATCATGAACGTCCATGCCCAAGTAATGGCCCACATGATGCGGGCAGTACTTTCGAACCGCCTGGCAGAAGACAAAATAAGTGTCACAGAGGCAGTTAAACACACCCTAAACTGGCAGTAGCTGACACAGCTGCTATGTGATGTGGCAAAGAGATCTCCTAAGCACAATGGAGTAGATGCTGTGCTGAATTCACTCCATAGCTATAGCAGGATTTTAATTCACCTCTATAGAACACAGACAACACCCTCACCACCCCCTGCCAATTGAATCCCCCCCCTCCCTCCAGAGAGGAGCTCCTTGGCAGCAGGAAACAGAAGAATTCCTCTTCTGCCCCTGCTCCTCATATTCACTGGGAACTGAGCTGCAGACAGTGGTCTCATCTTGCTGTGCTGTCACCTGCTAAGAAAAACCAGCATGATAGCCTCTGCTCACAGGCAAGAACTTGTGCTGTTATTGCACTTACACTGTAGGGCAATTAAATCTGGCAGAAATCTGTCTTACTGCCAAAGGTGTATTCTGTCACCTGGTTCTGCCACCTTTCTTGTACTGGCATCAGCAATCATGCAGGTTTGCAGCGAGTGAGAACAGAAATAAACTTCCCTAACTGTAAACCAATCCTATTTTAGCTGCAGGTCCAGCTCTAAGGCAGAGCAGCTTCCCAATCTTGTACACCAGGTAGCTCTGACATGCTCAATACTGACAAAAAATGGTGCAGAAGGGGCAGTCTGTGGAATGACTGAGAAGAATGGGCTGCACCTTCTGGGGGCACTGCAGATTTATGCTATGTTATACAGATCACAAAACTGTGACCAAGTGCCTGCTGACAGCCCTGAACCCAGAATTTTGTGTTATTGTTATATCTCTATAGGTCCCTTCAAAAGGTCTGTATTTTAAAGCTGCATCTACACTAACAAGTAGTGCAGACCAATGGGAACGGATCTCCAGAGTGAAACGGCAAGCACCAAGGATCAAATATTCACACTGTGTATGTAAGACTGGGGGATTACTTCAGATCAAATTGTGCACAGGATGGTTGAAATGCACCCTCAAGTTTAGTTTTGTAAGAGAGAAATCCAGCCCTGTGCTGAGATCAGCCCCAATGTATAGCTATGATTTGAAGATGCGCCTCAAAAGCACATTATTAAGGCAAATTAAAAACTCTAACATAATCCAAGAAGAAAACGGGAAGGCTTAGTAGGGGGAAGCTGGAGTATAAAAACTTCAAGTACCTTGGAGAAATGGCTCTCAGTGATGCTGCTGTTTAGGACCCCCAAATCTTTCAGTTTCTGTCCAATAAGACTCAACATGAGGCTGTAGACATTCTCTAGACTTATGCCTGGGAAGCAGAGGCTCAAGCAGGATTTTTGGATATCCAGGACAGCCTGGTATAATTCTGCTTGAGGTTTGGTAAACCTGAAAACCAGTGAGAAAAGGAACAAAGGACATTTCTCATAATTAAACCTCTAGAACCTATTCTAGGGATGGATTTAGTTCAATGTTGGAGCAGGAAAAGACAAGAAAGCAACTGGCTCCTTGCATGAATTGCCAGACAAAGCATCACTGCAACATGCCCTTCAATACACTGGGTAGAGGCAGGGTTTCTCGGCTGACAGACTAACCCCAAAACAAAGCAAGGCAAAGCCAGTGCAGAGAAAAGAATGCATTTCAGCCAAAACATACAGGACTCAAACACACAACCACAGCATGTCACACCACCAAATTAGCAATTGACAGAACCGTGTACAGGTCAGCTAAACTCTTGGTTTTCTTACATACAACCTAAGTCAGCCACAGCTGAATGCACAAAAGCCCTCTCTGCACTTCACGTATGCAGTAATAGCTGGAAATAGCAGTAATCACACATATTCATGTAGGAATTAATGAGGCAGTGGGGAATACAGCTTCTCATGCTGAAGGATTACTTTATATAATTTGATTAGTCTGAAGAACCACAGAATGGGACACGTTGAAGCTACTCACACAGAGATTAAACACACATACACTCAATTCATCTACTTAAGAGTTTCTTAAAGACCATCCAAACAGCCATATCACAGCTTACCTTCCATTGACAGGCCAGGTACGTGTGATGTCACTTACGTAGCAGGCAGACTCACACCCACCATCAAGCAAGACCAGTTCACCATCCTGAAGAATAACAGGAAAAAATGTCCTGTGTGTCAGTCTGGCTATTAAATGAATTGATTTTTCTATCTGAGAGCAGGAAAGAAGATTATGTATTTATTTTTGCAAAGCGGTTGTGGAGATGTGAATTCCTTTTGCAGAACAACATCCCAGGTGCTACTGTTTATAAACAGGCTATTCCAGTTGAATTGTTTCACTGCGAGGTAGTTTCTGACTGTTACGCTTTTCTATAGCCTGAAATCTTAACACACTGATCTGGAAACATTTTGACTAAAAAGAGATGTTTTGCTTGAAACTAAGCTGCGCTCTGAAACATTAGTTCCATTCACATGTGGGTCACTTACTCCAGCAAATGACACCAGTGACTCCTTTCGCTAGAAGTTCTCTGCTAGTGATGGAGACAAAAGGGGTTTGCATTAAAAGCATATATTTCTGAGCTACCCACAAGATCACTAGCAGCTAAAGATTTAGCCTCGTCACAAGGTAGGACACCTCAGTGAAACCACTTTGACAGGGCATTACTACTATAAATGCTCTATTGAATAGTTTGTACCATCTTCTCTCTTCTCTTCTGGGACTTCCTTGACTGCTCCAAGATACACTTCTGAATCTATCTGGTGATGAAGAAAGAACTTTTGGAAGAGAACCTCCAATTTGCTTCAGTAAAACTGTTCCTTGTCAAATAAATCCCTGACTGCACATATTCCAAAAGCTATGCAAAAAAAAGACAAAGGGCCAGGAGCAAAACCATGGCCTTGCTTTCCCCCCTTAAAGGGGCAAACAAGAATTAGAGCAGTGAGATCTGTAAAAAATTTGGACTAAATTCTCTATGGATTTACACTGCATGGAATCCAAGGCCTTTTATAGAGACTGATTCCACAGACCCGTGACTGCGCCAGCAGCCATAGTGTGAAATGACAAGTAATAATTCTAGTACATTAAGGGGAAAAATAAGCAGCAGAACTTCACTGCTGGCACAATGTCCTGTGCTAGCTATGATCATTGTGTACAGTTAAGTGCTACAAACACTTACACAGTAGGTGAACAGATCTCACTATCCCCCTGAATAGACAGACTTTTAAGTATCCATTTAAATAGTTGGGGGGGTTTGCCTCAAAAAACCCTCACTGAATTTTTAAAGTAAAATACAAGAAATTGCTGCCCTCTTCCAGCAATTAAACAAGCTAAGGAACAGGAAATTCAGCCTGTGGTTTGATTATCCAGTAAGTACCTGATGTTGTGCATTTCGTCCTCTTTCTTTAAAGCTGAGTTCACTAAGTGGTGGATTGAATAAAGTCTACGTGAGGCCTTAAGCAGCCTTCAGATACCTTCCAAATTAGACACTTTCTTAGCCTGTTTGGCAACAAGATCTGTAGGACGCAGCACACAAAGGAAAAGAGTCAAACTTATGGTTTTAACCTCCTACTTAACAGTTTTGTACAAAAAAAGTCATGGCCACTTAACTGAACAGAAGTAACTGGAGTTACATGAGCATGCCTGACCCTGGATGTCAGTACAACAGAGGAGGCTTATTTCTGCCAGAAGCAGCCTGTCGTATCTTTTGTGTTTGTTGTGTCTTTTTGTTTGTCTGTGCAGATCATTTCAAGGTCTGCTCAAATGCCAGCTTCAAGAAAAGATAATGCTAGTGGGAACGTTTCATCCTGCATCAAGAGAGAGGAAAAACACACTCCCCAGAAAAATGCATCATAAGTAGAGTAGTGGGAAAATACTGCTCCTGAAAACATTATTTGAATCTAAAGGTGTATTGTCAGGAAAGCTGGAGAGGGCTCAGCTCAATGTGAATCTTCAAAATAAGACAAGACACGTTAGTCTCTCTACAGCCATTTAATCCACCTCTCAACATTTAACGCTGATCTTTTTCCTTCTTTTTCTCCTTTCCTGCTTTGCTGGCCTACCTGGAGTCCAAAATGCTTTTCAGCTTCACCAGAATGCACTATTGTACCTTCTGTTGCAAAGCATGGTCAAGCAATGCAAGTGACAGCAGACGACACACAAGTGCCTTCACTCTGCCTGCTGCAGGAGTCCCTTTTTCCTCTTTTGTGAGGTTACAACCCACCCCATGTGAGAGCAGACATGCTCCCTAAATTAAGTGATGTGCAAGCTTGTTCACAAGTCCTTCCACTGTTAGGAAATACTACAGCAAACACAAAGAGGACAGAGACTACATGGAGTGAAGTTAATCTGTCACTGACAGTAAAACTAACCAGGAAATGATTCCTTTCCCCTGCACACTTGAAAAAATGTATTTAAGTAGTTTGATCTGTTCAAGCAAAAAAAGGACACATATGGGGATGGTGTGGACTGCATTTTAAGTTACTAAACAGCATATGGTTTACCTTGATGAGCTGATTGTTCTTCACATAGTGCAAAGTGTTTGATCTGTTGCCACCAGCAACAACAGGGGGATATGCCAAGATGTCAGCACCACGAGCCCGGCACTCAAACTCAAACTGGAACACCAATTCAGAGAGAAGGAAACTGTTAGTGCTGATTCAGTTTACTAATTGCCCTGGGCCCATTATAATTTATGTCCTACAACTGTTTGTTTCATTTGTACATCATGAAGTGAAACAGGAAAGTGAATTCACTAAATGAAAGCAACCTTGACAGTTCTTCATGGAGAAAGCACGCGCTACCTAAGCTGCCTTTCTGGAGTGATGAAGCTGATGAAAGCAATTAAATGAATAAACTCACATCTATAAAGATCCTCTATAACCTCAAGACATTAATTTTTTTTCTATAATTACCAAAGGCCACATGGAACACAACACTCCAGGATGCCTACATGTAGTAAAGCAGGTTTTACAATCTTGATCTGGAGTGACAAAATTATCTTCAAAATAAACTTTAAAATAATTTTCTTTACAAGTCAGTGCCGCTGCTCAGTGCCATGTCAGCACAGACCCACCTATGTCCCCAACAGAGGGTCAAATCCTGATGATTTTTCTAAAACAGGCATCTTACAGAATTCCTTACTAAGTGTGTCAGCCAATTAGTTCTTATTTTGTAAGAGGTGCATCTACACTGCTTCAAGGCAGTTGTGGTAATCTGGCATAGTAAGAGGCTAGAGTCAAGAGAAGCAGGCTTCAGAAATAGGTGTTGTAACTACTTAAATTCTGCACAATAGAAGTGTATTGTAGAATAACTTTATCTCCCATGGTTTAGAAGATTTTGCATTTAAATTCAGTAGAAAAAGACATCAATAGCAGGCAAACTTAGACAACCACTATGTTCCTTCAATAAGGGTACAAGAAGTATAAGTGAAGAATTCTTCACACTGACATTTTCACATGCCCTTGGGCAAAGGAACCACATGACTTTGGTGAAGGACAAATATGCTACTCACCTTTGCATACAGAAAGGCTTCATCCACTGGAGATTTGCTGGCAAACATTGTCTCAGTGAAAGCCTATGAAAAAAAGAAGGGCCTTTCAGTTACCAAAGGAACCTGAACTTATAGAAAGTTCTATATTTTTTTTTACCTGCTGTCTTTTGAGGAAGGCCTATAATCAGCTGGCCCAGACACAGGAACCAGAAATACCTGAAAACACAGAGTGCTGCCAAGATTGGAACCAATCAAGCTCTGTTCCCCATGAAACTGTATTTAGAGTCTGATTGACAGTAGTTTTTGAGAAAGAATTAGATGACTGAAGCTGATCCCATGGGTTCGCATTTTACAAGTTAACTCACCTATGGATTTCCCCATTTAAATAGGGGTGCCTGATGCAGATTTTTCTTCAGAAAAAGACAAGCTGTACCACTCTCTTCTATTTGGCTATCTACGTCAATAATATTTATCAAAACATACTTGCATTTGAGGTATATGTTGGATTTGTTTCAAATGAGGCAATGAGTTCAAAAGATATTTGAGGGAGAAGGGGTAATACAGAGACATCCACAATGTGTTCATAAAATTCCAATTCCTAAAAAATCAACAGGATAAATGGGAAGAAAATGGCATGGGGAAGGAGAGGTGAAGTTGGGAAGAGAGTGAAGAGACTACCCACATTCCTGAATAAATACTGCTTTTAAAGTCAGTCTAATAGCTGCTGGTTTGTTTTCGCAGGAGTTACACTGATTGAGAGAAGCTGGTAGTCCAAGCAGCCTCCTGTTTCTCCTTGTCATGTTGAGGGAGCTGAGCCGAGGTGATGGTTAAGACACAGTTCAGTAATAGATTAAACCAAAGCAATCCTTCCAACACAAGCCACCCCATCAACAGCCCTCCCCCCTTTCTTCTTTAAAGGAATGCACTGGTTCATTTGGAGAGTACAGGACCCCATACCTCTGCTGTCACTCGTCCAGCTATCTTCATCCTTTCAATCTCTGCAGGAGATTTGATGAGACGAAGCTTTTGCACTAGATGTCGAATGTGCTGGATGTGCTTTTTGTTCCGAGCTTTTATCTCAGCCAGGGGCTGCAGGTAGTGAGAGTGCAGCTCTGTATGCACTGGTTTTGCTAAGTCGTACCAAACAATGTTTGATTCACCTAGAATACAAAATGAAAGCTGAAACAGACAAAAATAAATGAAGAATGTTTTCCCCATACTGAACAAACTCACTATTTCTAAACTAGACCTGTTGCTATATTTGAGAACTTAATTTCCTCTGACTCTGCATTTACAGACCAGATAGACACTTTCACTGTCACAGGATACTAGTGATCTCTTTGAAATCTTGAAGATTAGCAGTTTATAGCATGTAGATTGGACAAATCCCCACCTCTATGCAAATACTACTTTTTACAATTAGCACTGAATATATGTATCTTGCCCGGATCCATGCAGACTTTACATATCAAAGTTGCACTTGTATAAGCTAAGTAGCCACTGTACTACACTGGGGCATGTTCTGAATCAGTCTCTCTTTTAGCTTGCCTCCCCAAAGCTGTAAGGCAATTACTTTTTAGCCATTAAATGGAATCTGCTTATTTCAGCCATTTAAAGATGAACTTACTCAGGATACACATATTTACCTATATGGAAATCTATTCAGAACATCAGACTTAGCACCCACATTCTCCCCACAGGAGTATTTTAAATGGGAATTAAGTAGAAAAGCCATGCTGAGTCCCAGCTAATGTCCATGTCTGCCCTCTTTCCTTGGTGACAACAGCCATTAGCAGGTGCTCAAAAAAGTCTCTAAGAAACTGGGCACTAACAAAAGAGTACTTCCCTTAGCACAACCTCCCCACTTTCTTAATTTCAAGCCTGCATCTTCATAACAGCGATTAACTGCTTTTCATGGACCTCTCCCCTGTGGAACCAAACACTTTAGAATCCATTTATGTTTCTGACATTCTAAACCTTCCATGAATGATCTGCAACTTAAAAGGTGTCAAAACCCACCATGTGGTCATTTTATTCAGTGTTTCCTTTATTTGTAAATTAAGAAAAATAGTAACTACTCATTCCTACTCATCCTCTTAGTACTTTCCATTACCTTACACATCTCTCTTACACATCTTACCTTCCATTTTCTCTTTTTCAAACTGAGCACAGTGTATCTTATATACTTAGCTTTGATCATCCTTATTGCCCATTCTGTGACTTTTCTATTTTCAATATACCCTTTTCTGAAACAAAAGAACTAGAATCCAAGATGCAATTTAAGACTCCAGAGTTCACTCTATTTGTGTAAAACCCCAAGCACTTGCCCTTTCTGTCAT
This sequence comes from Forpus xanthops, assembly GCA_032466535.1. Taxonomy (NCBI): domain Eukaryota; kingdom Metazoa; phylum Chordata; class Aves; order Psittaciformes; family Psittacidae; genus Forpus; species Forpus xanthops. Next base: position 66,767 of record JASSUY010032705.1, on the reverse strand, counting down.
AAGCCTTCAGCTTCAATTTCTAATGCATTTTAAGTTCACCCTGGATAGCAAATATTGAGGTTACATGGTGAGCTTAGATGCAGAAGAACCTGTCTGAAAGACCACAATGTTCATAACTCATCATCTAGACAAAAAAGGCAAGTGGACTAACAACCTTCCTGTGAGGATCATTTTCCAAGTCTATTATGAATAGAATAGCTTCAAGTTCCCTACACTTTATCTGGTCCTAGTTCTGTCAGCAAAAGACATGACTAAAACGGTAACATGGTTTGTGATGCTCTGTTACTTACCTGCTCCTTATATTTCACGGATGTGTAACTGGCATTCAGATGGATCCACAAGGAATTCAGAGGGGAGAAAAAACTATTATTTTCAAAATTCTATTTCCACTGATGACTTTTAAGAAGCTAACAAGAACTTCCAACAGCCTTTGTCACACTGTCACATCCCCTGCACCTCCGCAAGTTCATCATATTCTTGAACTGGCATCACAGACCACCTTCTAAACCCACACCATCAGATCTTGCAAACCATGTCTCATTTCCCCTCCATTTTTCTGTTACCTTTCAGCTTGGCCACCAGGTGCCTGAACTCCTCAATGGTGTAAGCTTCATCTACTCCTGTGAGAGCAATTGCCCCATCGGTACCTGATCTGGGCCCATCCCACAGCTCTCGGCTTGGATCTCTCCGGGGCACAAAAAGTATGGATTTATGGGATGGCAGCGCTTTGCCAGGAATGCTCTGCAGCACCAGGATGCTGTCAGGTTCCTGGAACCCACACAGGTACAGGAAGTTAGTGTCCTGGTGGAAAATGTAGGGGATGTCATTGCTCATGTAGTAGGTGGGGTTGGATAGCAGAATCACTGTGTGGTCCAATCCATCCCAGCCACTGGCTTCCTTCTGGACCAAAGCCATCAGTTTGTGTCGTCGAAGCGCATATTCCACCTGTGACAATCCTGGGGTTACTTCTCCTATGAATAAATAACAAATCAGATTGAGAAACTCAATGCAGTTGTGTTATTTACTACTTGCATGCCTAATTGTTGCCTACTCCCTGATGCCTTTCATATGCATAGCTTCATTGTAACCCCTCAAAAACCTTTCCATTGCTCTCCCTTGCATCTCTTCAGCTTCCATCCCTACAGTACATCCTCATTCAACTGCTCTATCATGCAAAGACAGAAATGTGTTTTAACTAATGGGATTTTCTGTTACACATTTTTGCGCACAGGCAGAAATCACAAAACCTGGTAGATTTAGACAAACATTCAAATCAGAGGAATGTTTGCTGAGAGACGTAAAAAAAGGGGGAAGGGGCAAGGCAAACTGAACTTTGACTGCTGAAAACTGGTGGGGTTTATAGCATCTGGACATTGAACAGAAGATTACCCCCTGAGGCTGAGCAAGAATTTCCTCAGATAAAGCTAGAATGTCTATTCAGATACACACTAAGTCAAGTCACAGAGTAACTAGTTCTAAACCTTAATGGGCAGACTAAGTGTTATACATACTGGGAGATCACGCAGAGACACAGAGGTTGCAGACTCTAACCAGTCACAGGATTCCGGGCAGAGACAAACCACGATCTGCAGGCTGGCTTCAGACTCCAATTAAAAGAAAGAATCCTCTCCAGGGCAGAGGTAGTTTTACTCAATAATAACCAATCTGGATTTTTCCTAAGTTAAATGCTATATTCCTAATGACTCTAATTATGTAAATGATCTTTCAGATGGAAGTACGTTTTGAACTGTTTCAGTCACAAGAGATAAAAGTACAGCAATCAAGATACTCACCAAAACCAGACTGAAGTTGAAAGAATAATCAACAGCTGCTGAAGTATGTATTTTTTAAAATGTGAGACTCCTTAACTATGATCTAAATTAATACAGAAGCCTTAATCAGTACTTTAGCTAATACTCTAACATAGATAGCATTTGCATACTGTTCACCTTTTAATTTAATGATCTTGTTTTCCTCTAATGAATTGTGCAGTGACAATTATAGAATAAAAACTGAAATTTAACTTCTACTGTAAGATACATTTCAAGTTAAAAAGTAAATTAAAAAGTGGGTTCTTGCATGAGTGGGGTGGGAGGGGGAAGTTATATCCATAAAGTTTTTCATTGACAAAAGTGTTTAAGAAAAGCCCATATGTTGAATTTGCATGAAACTTTACACCTTTTCAAAATCCTAACACCTATTTGGTGTAAAAAAATCTAAAAAAAAAAAAAAAAAAAAAAAAAACCAAAAACAAAACCAACACCACAAACAAATCATATCAAACATCAAAACCACCATATTTGGTTTACTCTGTAGATCTGGACAGAGAACACAGAAATTGTTTCAAAGCAATCTGACTTCACATTTCTGTGGTATTATACTGCAAATTTCCTATGCTCCACTGCATTCCAGTCAGCCTTCTAACTACAACAGTGCGGTGAAGTTTAGAAGCTGCAACAGGGTGGAATATGAGATTCCCATTTGCATTCTGACTGTGAGGCCTGAAAATTCTCTTTGCCTTAAAGACGTTTGCTTTTTAAAACAATAATTGCAATAAAAATGATATTATTTTAAGGAAAGCACAGCTCCTTATTAAATAGAAAATTACTGGGGACAACTAGAATTCACTTGGAGTGCTTCAGTTGTTAGTACTTCTAAAGGACCTGCCTCACTTACTTCAAGCTGCTCATGAGTGCCTTGAGCAACCTTATCTAATACTGAAGTTAGCCTTGCTTTGAGCAGAGAGTTAACTTTGTGAAATTCCTTCTGACCTGAATCATCCTACAGTTACATATACCCATATACTGTTATATATTAATCTGTTCTCTATGTATACCTGCCTATGGAAAAAGTACATAGAACAAGAATGGTCTCCTGAATGTATTATTGAATATAATTTTATCCTTTTTTTTTTTTTTTTTTTCAGATTTAATAATGGTCATCTCATACCTACATGCTCACTTTCATTAATCTCAAAAAAATTCACAAACTCAGCGTCTGTTTCACCAGTACCATCTAATTTTGTAGCCACAAGTTTCTTTATCTTCTTTTCCTCACTGGTTGAATATTCTTCTGAAGGGGGCATGTTATTTAGTTCAGTGCTGTCCATCTACCTGTAAATGTCTCCCCGATCTCCTTTTCTGAAAGACACCTTTGTTTTGTGACTCACAAGACACTGGATATGAAGGATTCTGGCAGTTCAGCTTGCACAAAGACCTCTCCTTAATATAAACCATATGTATTTGCAGGACAACAAGCTCACGAAATGCGACTGCCATGCAAAGTCTGCACTACCCAAGCAAGTGACACTGAGCACTCCACGAGAAAAAGGTAAAAGCTAACATGTTGAAGCCTATTTCTGGACTCACTGTCATCTCAGACAAGGAAATGAGCTACTAAATAGAATTAATGACTAATGAAGGTAATCATAAACAGCTGAAACCACAGGTAACTCTATGATGCAGAAAACCACTCCTCTGTCCTGGAAACCTCAGAAAAATAGAGATCAGAAAGAATAACAATGACTGGTTCATACAGGACCTGAACCTAACCTGGTTTGAGAAGGTGAGGGTGTGTGAAAGGGCTGGGCTGGCCCAAATACCGGTTTGGAATCTTCTTCTGCTGGGCAGGCTGGATGGAAAATCTTCGGAGAGCACATGACTTGCAAACTAGAGGAAAAGAAACATACCAGGTCAAGGGAAAGATTTTTCAGTTCTGACTCTTCTAAATATTGTTTATTCACCTTATATGGCATGAATACCCCTCCTTAACTTCTCAATTTGTTGTGTACCACAATAGTTTATGGAACAACATGCACACAACTGAACTAATAAATATTCATAAAACATTGAGAAAAATAAACATCTTTTTTTTTTCCTGCATGAAAGATAGTCAAAGAGTTCCCATTTATGTATTTAATTTACTTTATAGTGGCAATACCCAAACTGGAAATGCTTTCTCAGAAGCATATAGTTACGTATCCGACTTCCAAATCCACACACAGCCAAAGCAGGCAAGTTCTAAAGTGAATTACAAGTGTGTATTTGGAAGCTGGGGGCGCACGTGGCAAAACAAAAGCTAAAATTAAATACAACTGTCACAAGCTTTACCAACTTTGGAATTCTCTGTCACCGCCTTTTGCAGCTGGATAATTGCTTGTGGTAGATACAGATCATGACACATGGATGGAGGCGGTAATCAGTTTCCTAACATCTAGCAGCTGATGTTTTGGAAACTTGCTCTCTTTCATGTCATTTGCCATGCGGCTACTACAAAATCAATCCATGCTGCCATAGCACGACACTGGATTCTTGGAACAAATGATAATCAAGTCTTTGCTAGCATAAGCAAGTGCAGCACAAGAAAACAGATGCCTGCCTTTCAGGGAATTGAGACTCAAAGGCTTACAGCAAAACGTACAGACTGAATTTTCTGTGGGAGCCTGTATTATTAGCCACTAATTGAAGATTACTTATGCATGCCAACTAATAATCGGAACATAAAGAATTAACTACGTGATGACTGACGGGAGTAACAGCCTGGAGATACAGGCAGTGAAATATTATTACAGCTCTTTGTGTGATTTCATAGACTCACAGACTGGTTTGGGTTGCAAGGTACCTTAATGCTCCTCCTGTTCCAACCCCCTGCCATGGGCAGGGACACCTTCCACTAGACCAGGTTGCTCCAAGCCCTGTCCAACGTGGTCTTGCACACTACCAGGGATGAGGCTGCCACAGCTTCTCTGGGCAACCTGTACCAGGGCCTCACCACCCTCACAGTAAATAATTCCTTATCTCGAACCTGAATCTCCCCTCTGTGAGTTTAAATCCAATCCCCCTTGTCCTGTCACTACATGCCCTTGTAAAAAGCCCTCTCCAGGATTTTTGTAGGCCCCCCTTCAGGTTCTGGAAGTACTCTAAGACCTCCCGAGCCTTCTCCAAAAAGAAAAGTGCAAAGTGTCTTCAGTTTCTCTCCATTTGCACAGAAATTGAACAGCTTGCAACATAACGCATCCGGCATTAAGCAAAGCAGTATTCTGAAGACGGCGAGGAGCAATCCGCACGGCTGCTTTACTTTTCAACCAATAAAACACTTCCTCTCATTCAGCCCTGTCAGGGGCTACGACTCCACTGCCGGAGCGAGCTACCTCCCCCGCACACACACCGACAAAGGAACCGAGGACAGCCTCATCCCTCACCCACCCTGGTGAGAAGAACGGCTGCTAATGGGGATAACCCTTAGCGCACCCCTGGCCGCTCACCACCGGAGACCGGGAGGCGGATGGGGCCCGGCGGCGCTGCATGGGTGAGGGTGAGGTCTAACCTGAGCAGCCGCGCCAACCCCTCACGGCCGTCACAAGCCCCCGGCCCGGAACCCGTGCCATGTCCGAGGGCACGGGGCTCAACTCCCGCCCCGCCACTCTTCCCCCTGACCGCGCATGGTGGGGCCTTCCTCGGCAGCGGCGCCGTGCGCTGACACCATCAAAGAGCGCGGGCACCCTGCCCGGCCCCGCCGCCAATGAGCAGCGCCACACCGTGTTAGGCGCCTGAGGAGGTCGCCTGTCACGCCCGGCTGGGAAACGTAGAGAGAAACCCGGGTGACAGAAGGACAGCGGCAGAACCAAAGCTAGCGACACCACTACGACAAGAACGCCAACCAAACTGAGCCACTCGCCCCGCTTCTAGAACGTTCCCGTCGCGGCGGGGCGGGACGAGGCCTTGGGGGGCGTGGCCTGTCGGGGAGCGGGGCGTGGCGGCGCTGTGGACAGGGCGGGCTGGAAGCTTCCATTGCGCCGCGCGGCGGTTGTGTGAGGGAAGCGGTGTGCTCGTGTGTGTCGTTTGTGCGCTGCCCCGCCATGGACGCGCGCAAGCTGAGCGAGTTGCGGGCCTTCGTGCGGCTGTGCAAGCAGAACCCGGCTCTGCTGCACACCGAGGAGCTCGCCTTCCTCCGGGAATGGGTGGAGAGGTCGGTGACGGGCTGCGGCACACCGCCTTCAGGGGAGGCCGTGAGGGGGCTGTGATGGCGGGAGGTGGGGGGGAGAAAGAACGGGTGGTCTTGCGCGGGACGCGGTGAGGAGAAGGGGGAGGAGGAAGAGGAGAGTGCGTGTTTCAGCGGTGGGGGAGGGGCGGCACGTGTGCAGGGACTGAGGCGCGGAGTCGCCGCTGCGGGTGCCGCTTGCTGGGAGCGGCTCCGATGCGGTGATTTACACCCCCCATCCATGTTACAGCCATTATAGAAGTCTGTGATTGTTTTGTTTTCATGAACTCTGTCTACTCCCTTTGCAAAAACGTGCCCCCCGGCCATCTCAGTCAGTGGCTCAGCTTTCCAGGCTGGAAAGCCCCAGAGTTATACTTAACCGAGCTAATTCTGCATTATGCTGTGGAGTTGGCTAAGCGTGTCTTAAAAGGAACCGAATTTTGTGGGGAGGTGCGTGGCGTTGGTTTACATCCTGGTGCCCGAAAGCATAAATAACCCGCCGGTTTAATATGTGGTGTGGCTCCTGGTCAGACAGAGTGCATTGTCCTTTGAAGTTTGATATATATGCAGTTGAAATCTTGCTTCCCTGTGAGGCACTTCAGGCCTCTGCTGTTTTCGCTGCTCGTAAGCTTTGCGCACCTGTGGCCTGGTCTAGCAGATGCTGCTTGATACAAAAACATCGTTGTGCTCCACCCTCAGCACCCAAAAGCACCAGTTTGTAAAGGCTGAAGGGCTTTGCTGCTGGCAGAGAACCCAAAGCACCCTTGTATTTGCCAAAGGTATCGCTGCTTGGCTTCTGTACCCACAGCCCTTGTTGCTTGGGGAACTGAATACTCATTGCAGATACACCTTTTATGAAAAGGGAAGTTAAAAAGTTTTTATCTAGTGACGGACTGGGGTTTGGTTTAGAGAGTTTGTTTTAAGTTTTAATCTGCTTAGTACCTGTAACTAACTAGTTGGGCTTTTTGTGCACTTATGTAGGTAAATACTTGTACTATATCAACTTTGGTTAGCAGCCAGAAATAAGCACAGGCTAAATTCTCCATTTCATATAACATCTAATAACACCTAATGGCAGGCTATAGTAAATACACAGTATGTTATATAATGAAAATTACTACAAGCAGCGATTTATTTAGGGTTTTGTGGGTTTTTTCTTTTTTTTTACAGTGATATTTAAACTTGTATGCATCTGAATGTTAGTGTGGTTGTAAAACCACGCCTATTTAATTTGGTTTTGCAGTACTGAGAGTAGCTGCATGTATGCTCAGAAAGGACGTACATACCTATTTGATCCTACTGCACGTCTTTAGTTACATTTGCTACTATGTAAAAAAAAATTCAGTGCCTCGCCCTGGGTTACTTCCATTCTTGAGCAATTCTGAAGGTGCGAACAGGGTGTTTTGAGAGGGAGAGAAAGAACACAATCTTTTGATCAAAGAAAGCTTGGGGAATGAAAGGGTGATCATTAGATTTCTAATTTTCTCCCTGTTAATGGAGAGGGCTCTAACTTACAGGTTAATTTTTAGTTTGTATTTGGTTAATAGAAGGGTGCTTGTATTATTAGTATGAAAATTAGGGTTCGAATTGTGCAATTCTTGTTATTTTTTTTCCCCATCCCAAAATCTTCCCTGATTATATCAGAAGTTAAAAATTATTTCAAAGTAGAACCTCCTATAGCTCTCAACTTCTCTGGTTTTCCTTACACATTCTAAGTATTTGGGTAAGTTCTACCCTTTGGTATTTGGAGTGGTACTCAAATTACTTTTCATATCAAAATGTTGGAAATCTGGTGGTGGGTTTCTCCGTGCCCTTCCATAATAGTGCTATTTGCAGTAGGACTGTTCAGTGCATTTATAGGGTTTTCTCATTCTTTGGAAAGTGCTTGAAACTAAGCATGGCAATAATGTGGAAATAAACTCAGCGAGTCTTACAGCCCTGTCAGGCTTACCTGTATTAATATGGAAGACATGGATTTAGTTGCCAGGGTAATGTGAGTGGCTACAGGGCAATGACTAAATGATACTGAAATCCGTCATTAAATTTTTCAATTAAAATTCCGATAACTGATTTTATTTCTTTCTTTTTGTAAAGATAATTATTCTAACTTAAATGATGCTGTGAAACCAGAAAGGAGTGGTTTATTCCTGACTAGTGTTGCATCAGAAACCTTAAGCCCTACCTGGTTTTATGCACTTGTTAGTTTCTAGCCTTTATTTTGTCCAGCTGTTTTACTTCATTTCTATAGAGATGCTCTGTCTATAGAAAGCATTATTCTAGTGTATGATTATGTGTGGAAAGTGTTCTGACATCCCTTTTAATCATGCCAACTTTTTCATAATTACACAAAAATACAAATAGTTTTAATTGAATTGTTACTTAATGAGTCATTAAAGGGAAAATGTTTCGAATTGGTTTTGCAGCTGAGCGAAGAAACAATAGCAGTCCTTAAAAGTAAAGCACAGAATCCCTAATTAATGAACGGGGCTTTCCCCTCCCCCTTTTTGGGGTGTGATACTGTTTTGTTCAAATAGATTTTGGCCTTTTGCAATTCCCAGTAATCCAGTTTCTCCCTAATTTGATTTGCTGTCAGTGATGAAAGTGGATGCAGATGTAACAGTTGCTGTTCTTCCAAAAAGTCATAAAACTTCTCATCCCTGTGGTGAGTGGAAGTACGGAGTCGTTGTTGCAATGGAATCCCCATAGCTGCCAAGAGGAGTTACTGGAATTGCACAACTCTGTTTTAGCGCAAAGGGTTAGTCTGTTGTTCTTTTTTTTTTTTTTTTTTTTTTTTTTGTGTGTGCTATTTATACTGTTCAGTACCTGCTTTTTCCTACAAGAGTCTCTCATATATCTCTACTGCTGAGGTTAAATACATTACTGTCTTTGTATATATCCTTGTTGTGCATTTAATCATTGCAATCAAACACTGGTTAAAGGGATTTTAGAGTAACTTGCTTTTGAACTATTTTGGGATTGTATCTAGTTCAAGTAGAGGATAACTGGATAGTAAAAACATTTTTTAAAAAGTTGATTCCTGCGTTTTCTTCTAGCCTGGTCTGTTCTTAAATGCACAATTGGAAGTTGGGAATTTTGATGACCTTTTTGAGTTAGAGGGTTCTCAGTCTTCAAGTAGGCCAAGCTTTGAAAGTCTTACTCTTGGGGGGGGGGAGGGGGAGGGGGAGGGAGGGAGGGAAGAGAGGGGAGAAAAAAGCATTGCCAACAGCCATTAGATGGATCTTATGAGCATTGTGTTACCCTGGATATTGTTTGTCAGCAGTACTAAAATGCTTCAGAATTTATAGTTATTTATAGTTTCCTTTGTGTAGAAGTTACAAGGCTTCTCTAGAGAGTCCTTATAGTGCTAGAGAAAACTCTGGTTTTTTTTTTTACAGGCTGGTAGACAATTACATTACATTGCCAGCCTACAAGGGTAGAAATTTGCGAGAAAAAGTTATTATGTGTACTGTGTTTTGCCTAGGTCTGTAATGCTTTCTCTCATAAAGACTGCTTTATCAGTTGTTTAGTCCTTGCAGTATAAAAAGTAATGTCAACATTTCAGAGACATAAAAATTTTTGTGATAGCTTCAGAACATGCTGGGTTTTGTAAATTGTGGTGTGTTTTCTTGACAGAGGTAGTGTAGTGCTGTTTGCTTGCCTTTTGCTGCAGGGCTTTCTGCCAGGACCTGTCAATCGTGCACCTCCTTTTCCCTTTCCTGTCTTTTCTCCCCCAGTTCATCCCTATCTGTCTCACCCCATCCGTTTGTTTTTTTTTTTTTTTTTTCTCATTTGGAGCCTAACTATGAGATAGTGCTGGAGACAGGAGGGCAAAAAAAGAGTGGTGAATGGGACTGCTGCTGAAGCCTGACTTTAAGCTGTAGGGTCACATCATTAGGGTATAGTTTTATGCTGCACTAATTCCTGAGAGCAGATAGTCCTGCACCCTTTCAGTTTCTCCTGCCCACTGCTGCCTTTCCCTTTCCCCTGTATCACAACTAACCAGTTTTTTGGTGCCCCAGGGAGGAGGTAGAGCCTGTTTTGTTGATAGACATGTAGTTTTGTTTCCCTTTGGAGTGTGAATGGCTGGAGCAACTGAAAACATCAGTAGATGGGAATGGTAGTTCTTGTGGTAGCCTGCCATTAGGTGTGATTAGATGTTATCTGAAACAGTTGGAGAATTCAGCCTGTGCTTATTTCTGGCTGTTAACCAAAGTTGATACAGTACAGAAGTTCATTCTATATTGAAAGAATGCTGACTATACAGAGAATGCTCCTTGTTGTAAGGAAAGACATGAATATTGCAGTATGCAAGAGAAAAGGCATCTATCCTGTAATAGCGTTAGTATTTTAGGTCATGGTTCTTGTAATTTGTTTGACCTCTGTTCCAAAATTCTAATTTTAGTAATATCTCTAAAAATAGTATTTAGTTTTCGCTTAAAACATAACTTGTAAGAACAAAATCTATTTGAGCCAATGAGGCAGGTTTTCCTTGTGAGCCGGGGTGAGTGGGTGGGTGTGATGTTCATGAGTTCAAGTCAAAATGAAGCTCTAGGTGAAAAAGTCAACAGAGCGTGCATTATGTTACACTGAGAAAAGCATGGTGGATGTGTGCTTTTGATTTGCTGGTTCTACAGCAAATTGAATCATTATGTTTTGTGTCACAACAAAAAGCCAAGATTATGAGCAGGATTTGAGTCCATAAAGTACATGTCAATGCTTTGATAATCTGTTTTTTCTCTTCTCTGTTTTGCTCAAAAGTATGGGAGGCACAATACCACCTGCTCCAGCCAATGCTTCTACAGAGGGGGCGAGGAAGGTGAGATACAAAGACTTTACCATTGAAAAGTAACATTTAGGCTCTGCAAAAATTACTGAGCAGGAGCAGGGAAAAAAATTGCTGTCAGTTTTCATTTGAATGGGGTGGGTGAATCCACAAGGGTTGAGTGAGTGTGACAGTTCAGGCTGAAGCCTGCCCATTGCATGTTGTAGACGACTTGTCACAGATGGCTCCCTAGTTTATTTCAAGTATTATCATGCTCCATTTCCCTAATCCTGAATGCCTGATGTTCTGTGCAGTGCAAATGCCAAACAAAATCTTGATGTTTTTTTTATGTTCTTGCTATTGGTATTTGCATCTCTTCTGTAGTCATTAGTGGATTAAATTATAATCTTTGCATGAGAAAAAATACGCGTGAGTATGATGGGTAATGAACAGTTGAACTATCAACATTTTAAGGCAGTATTATAGAAGAGATTTTCCTTTCTTTTTGTTCATTGTTTTAAGGGAGAGAATAAATTTATCATGTAGATATTTATAACAGGATTTCTGCCAAGCTGAAAATTCTTTTGAAAGAAGTAGAATTTTTGTTTTGATTTAACATGAGTGGATGCTGGAATCACTGGCTGGTTAGAACCATATGGAGGGATTGTGTATTTAGTGAGTATAGTCTGTGACACTGAATATGAAGACAAGCAGCTTATGTCTTGTGTTAAAGCAGGATGTGCCAAGTTACAGGATTCAAAGGAAATTAGTGATGTAGTCAGAAGCTGACGAGAATATCTGAAAATGAAAACGTTCTATGTATATTCTGTATATAAGTGACAAAGATCTCTGGCCTTTGCAAATGGAAACGGTATTTTAGTCATTGACAACAGTTTATATGTTCACTGCCAAAGGACCTTGGCTGAACAGTAGTAAACTGAGAGAGTTTTTGATCCAGAGAATTTGTGAGGGAAGGCAGGAAGATTGGAAGGGTTGGTTAGTAATCATTGCAAAACTGATTCTGATTTAGGTGTTATCTGGATTATTTGTTTTTATTATTGAATTATACAATTTGAAGAACAGGCTTTGCCAGTAATAGAAGTTTATGAGTGAAGGCTTGGGCTCTGAATTATTTGCATGCATGATAGACTTAGTCTGAGAGGAGGAAAAAGACTTGTACCTTAAAAATAAAACAGTTATAGAGCAGTATAATACTTTGAAGATTAGTTTTGGATTTTCTGATGTGTTGTTATTTATTAGAGTGGGAATACAATATTAGTCAGAAATAACGTACGGTTACAAATATATTTCTCTTTCAGGCCAAAGCAGAGGAACAGCGAGAGGAGCCAGTTAAACCACCTGAACCAGAAAGTGAAGAGAGTGATTTAGGTGTGGAAAACTGATTGCTTATAACATTTCCCCAATTCACACATGGTTCTGGAAATCCTTTTTCTGTTTGTAGATGGAGCTTAATCTTAATTTTTGTTTTTCCCGTAGAAATTGACAATGATGGAGTGATTGAACCAGACAATGATGACCCACAAGAAATGGGAGATGAAAATGTGGAGGTAAGCACATTGTTTCCTGCTGCCACAGGCATGTAAAATATAAGGAGAAGTTTTTGAATTTAGTCAAGGATAGCAGCTGAGACAGGATGAATACTATATTAACTAGGTAGCCAGCTGTTGCTTTGGCTCTTTTCCTCCTAGAAAAAAAATCAAACTTACAGGCTGCAGAACCACAGTCTTTTCTTGTTTAAGGTTAGACTACATCAGAAAGTTCAGTGGGGAAAATCAGGTCAAAAAACACACAGAGAAAATTTAGCAAAACACCCGTGAAAACTAGGTTTGTAGAAACCTGCCATTATTTAAGTTACCTTTTGAGCATTTTCTACCAAAAAATAATGGTAACGTCCCTAAGCTGAAAGCAAATGATTTTTGCCTGTTTTAGTTTATTTTTTGAACTATGACTTCAGCGCAAATTAAGAACAAGATTCTGGGTTTGGAAAACTAGCTCCCTTCCTTGGTGCTGTTGTAGCATGATAATTCTGGCCTCTACAGCTTTTTGGGTTTGTGTGTTTTTTGTTTTATTTTCTTAGGTAACTGAAGAGATGATGGATCAAGCTAATGAGAAGAAGATTGAAGCAATAAATGCTCTTAGTGAAGGTGATAATTTTTTTTTTTTTTAGTACATGTTCAAGGACATGAGGTTTTGTTCACCTTTAAAAAAAAAAAAAAGGGAAGTAAATATCTTGGACCATTTTGAATGCTTTCAAGGGAAATAAAACCTTCTTCTTGAATGCTCAAAACTTTCTAGAGCATGACAGCTTCTTTAGGTAGCTTTCAAAACTTCCCAGTGTAGCTCTAGTTTTGGGCGGGGGACAGACTGTCTATGAGCTACTGCAGTAACTTGATTACAAATTGATCTTTGTAGTATTTCCCTGCATATTATGATTAGTGGCTCTGGTGGTTTGTCTTAATGCAGTGAAAAGCTGTTTAATAGGTATGACTTCCTGTTTGCATACAAAATTAAATGTACAAGTTTAAATGGAAAAAGTTTCTTCTCTGTTCTAGTATTTTCGAGTTTGTACTGTGGTAACATAGCAAGAGGGATAATCTGCTTTTTCCTTCATTAATATTTCATTTAAGAAGTGCCCAGGGATGTCACACCCGGTAAGGCAGGTTTGGCATTTTGGATATAATTTCACTTGTGTGATGATTGAATTTTTATTGGTACTTGTATTTAGGTGAACTTCAGAAGGCTGTTGACTTGTTCACAGATGCTATCAAGCTGAATCCTTGTTTGGCCATCTTGTATGCCAAGAGGGCAAGGTGAGTGATTGTTTCTACCTGTCCTTTTATTTTCCCTAAGGAACCTAAATGCAATGGCAACTTCAGGATCTGTGTAAACTTAAACCACATGAGGGAAAGAGAAAATCAGACTTTATACATTTTCTCTTACTAACCAGATTTTCTAAAGCAGCTATATAAAGAATCTTGGTAATAGAATAAGTAACAGTGAAGTTCCAAAATGCATTATGGTAATACAGCTTTTGATGTGTTGAATTAGACACTTTAAAATCTGAAAAGGAGGGCCATGAGGATGATCCAAGAACTAGAGCACCTCCCGTATGAAAATAGGATGAGAAAGTTGGGGCTGTTCAGTCTGGAGAAGGGAAGGCTGCGTGGAGACCTCATAGGGGCTGTAGTGAAAGGACAAAGGGTAATGGATTCAAACTTAAACAGGGGAAGTTTAGATTGGATATGAGGAAGAAATTCTTTACTGTAAGGGTGGCGAGGCACTGGAATGGGTTGCCTAGGGAAACTGTGAATGCTCCATTGCTGGTGGTGTTCAAGGCCAGGTTGGACATAGCCTTGGGTGACATGGTTTAGTGGGAGTTGTCCCTGCCTCTGGCAGGGTGTTTGGAACTAGGTACTCTTAAGGTTTTTTCCAACCCTAACTATTCTAGGATTCTGTGATTAAGGTGATGATCAAAATCATGATCTCTTTAGGTGCAGAATTAGTTGTGGATCATTTTAATTCTCTCCCTGTTGTACTTGCTAAATTAATTCACTACAGAGTAGATTTGTTTCTGTTGAATAGTCTTGTGTTTGAGCAGGAGGCACCTATTTCTCAACCCATCCACCTTACTGCTAATTAAATATGTTAGACTGGAGATAAGCCAGTGGGAACACTGTCGGGTTTGATGTGCAGTAGCCATAACTTCATAATGCACAAACATCTCATAGTCCTTGAGAAAGACTGAACAAGTATGGGTTGTAGAAGTTCCCACACATTATTTTCTGCTTTTACAAATACACACAGTTGCTAACCATGGATGATTTGATAGTTTAGTGGGTCTTTTCCATAAGAAGGTAGGGGTGTGAGGTGAAGGTGGTGTGTGTTTGGGAGATAAGGGATTTTGTGCAGCCAGCAGTATTGGAATGTCTGGCTAGTGATGTGTATCTTTGAGACTGTTTCCTGTTTGAAACAGTGCACCTGTTTCTAGACAAGAACATGTGACTTCATGCTTGCTGTGTACCTAGCCTTCATAATGAAGTTATTTACAGGCTGGTAAATTGTTTTCAAGTAGATGTTGAAGAACCGAATTTCTCACTTGAGTTATCTTGAGTATCAAATACTTCCGTGAATTCAGGAGTGTGAGGTTTTATTTATTCATTTTTTCCTTTAGAGGTCTTTTAATTTGAAATGCCCAAGCCTCCTGTAGTGCCATACTAGTTAACCTGATGTGCTTGTTTAATGTGAAAGTTGTAGTTATTTCACTTCGCTGACAAAAGACTGGACTACTTTCTGGGTTTGTCTTTTGTTTTGCCTCTCTTAATTTTGGTGACTCATATCTCCTTTTGTAGCTCCTGATAATGCTAGCTGTTGATCCTTGTAGGCTGTATGATAACTCATACTTTCCTTCTCTTGCTGTTTTAAAGATTATGTAATATGGCATGCATAACGTTACTATTCTATTCATATTGCTGGTTGCTATTGCCTGTAGATGCCAAATACCATGTAACTGAATTATCCTTTGCATTTTGTACCTATTCCATATGCATTAAAGTTATTCTTGCTGGCAAGGCTTGATTCTAAACAATGAATTCTTTTGCTTGCTAATGATTCTCCTGCAGTGACAGGGATGGAGCTAAATTTCAGTGACTTCATCGTCAGTATGAAATCTTTTTGAACTCAGCTCTTCTCTCACTAGTTTGCCTGTTAGTCATACAGGATTATTTCCAGCTTAAGTTAGTAACCTGGAATTTTAGTACATATAATAAACATTCTTGTTCCAACAGTGTTTTCGTGAAACTACAGAAGCCGAATGCTGCCATCAGAGATTGTGACAGAGCCATCAAGATTAATCCTGACTCGGCACAGACATACAAATGGAGGGGTAAAGCACACAGGTAATGAACTGAACATGTACTTGATTCTCTCCTTGTTTACTTGGGGTGAACAGTTTTGTTTATGCATCTTCTCCTTCTCTTGTGTCTCTGTCTTCACCTGAGAGCAGTAGCCATAAGCCAGGAAACCACTGTGCTGAATGTGTGGCTTATAGGGAGGAAAGGATTATGGGGATTTATTGATGGCAATTTATGAATAGTCCTGTTGGCCTTGTCATCTTTTTTTTTTTTTTTTAACATACATTCTAATGGGTTATTGCTGTTCTGAATAGCATTTTCTAATTACTTGCTAAAGATTGAGTTCTATCTAGGACTGTGTGGTTTGTGTGGAGTTCTTTTGTTTTCACTTAGTTCAGTTTTTAGGTATTATCCTTAA
The DNA here is from genome assembly GCA_032466535.1 of Forpus xanthops. Taxonomy (NCBI): domain Eukaryota; kingdom Metazoa; phylum Chordata; class Aves; order Psittaciformes; family Psittacidae; genus Forpus; species Forpus xanthops. The sequence goes on along the minus strand of JASSUY010032705.1, from coordinate 50,737 downwards.
ACATTTCTCTGCTTCCTTTATTCCGTTAGACCATAGAGCTCTTTTACACAGTAAAATGAGATTAAATTGTCTAGTTATTAATGGAAGCATTTGTTGCAAACAGTGTAATTAACTAAATTTATATTAGCCCATTGTGTATCCTCCCCAGTTATGTTTGAACTTTCAAAAAGCCACAATTCATCAGTTAAAAAAAAAAAAAATTACAATTGGCATGTATAGAAATGGATTAGTAAGTGCTAAAAAACTGCCTTTTCTTTAAAAAGGGGCATTTTAAACAGTGTTCAGAGAGAAGTTTATTAATCTCTACAATATAATAAAAGTCATGGAGCCTAATAGTGAGAAGACTAGAGCATTGTTTGGGTTAACACCTCTGTCTGCAAGCAGAAGTGCTTAGGCCATTTAGGAATACCATCATTTGCTTAAATTTATTATCAGTCTGTAAATGAAAAGTTAGTAAGTATGCACAGTAGCTGGTATGATCTCTTTAGCTAAGACATGATGCATCCAGTTAGTTACGATTTTTGAGTGCTGAGAGAGTCCGCTTAAACTTGAGATAGTGCTGCAGACTTGTACAGAACACTGCATATGTAGTTTTATAATGAACGCCTAATGCTGCAGAGTATCTTTATTGATGTGCTTCATCTGATTAAGCTACCTTCTCCTTATTAGACCCTTCTTGTTTATGGCAGGCAGTGACGCTAACTGATGGGGGATTTTTTTCCTCATTGTTACTTCAAGCAAAAGTTACTGGTAAAATGTTAAGGGTACGAAGCAAGCATAATGTGTCATTATAGTGTGCTGGTTATAGAAAATACCCTGATTATTGGATGTGAAACTTCTGTAAGTCTGTATAACTGCAGGTAAAAACACTGAATGATGCAAGGTTATAAATATCTTGAAGAACTATAACAGTTAAGTTTGCTTTTTCCTTCTGAATCTTGGTGTCTTCTGAATTTCAGACTGCTGGGTCACTGGGAGGAGGCTGCTCATGATCTTGCATTAGCTTGTAAACTGGATTATGATGAAGATGCGAGCGCCATGCTGAAGGAGGTGCAACCAAAAGTAAGTGAGGAGCAAAGTGGAGCTCCATCCTCTTTTTTTGGTTGACATTGCTGCCTTCAGATTCTTGCATTGTCTTGTGGGAATATGTTCATGTGTCGGATGACACTTCGGACCAAGTTATAAATATTTCTGTCTTAAGTCATTGATGTTTATGACTGAGTGTAGAGAAATTGAGTCTCTGGGGCTGGGCAGATAACCAAAGTATGAAATAATACATTCCCTTTTAAAAACTTTACAGAAGAATCTGAAGCAGTTAAGTTTGCCAGGCTAGATTTTAGAATAGGTTGAAAACATGCAGAAGAACAAGAGAACACTGAGAATGGATTTTGATTTGTGTATTCTAAAGCTGCTTCTAATGGATGAGTTTCACCCTAAGCATGTTTTTACAAAGAAAGCGTTCCGTGCTGTAGCTTGTAGTTTCATTAGTCTGCCTCCTGAGGGCAGTATAATCTCTGTAAGACTTGTTTTCACCTTTACTCAAGTGCTTGAGCACAGCGTTCTTTTAAGGAAGAGCTTTCGTGTAACAAATAGAAGACTGTTGATAGCAGGCTTTCTTTCTCATCTGCTTTGCATTTTCCTTTAAAGTGGTTGACATGCAGCAGATTGCTGATGTTGCATTGTATATGGTTTACCAGGCAGGGTTGGGGGAAAGTAGAGACTGAAGGGCTGACTTCTAAGAAGAGATACGGGGATGCCCCTGTATCAAACAGCTAATATCCAGCTCTCTGCACAACAAGACCACAGATGTCATAGGCTGGAAATGTGTGTGAAATGTTGGTATTGTATTGTAACAGGCTCAGAAAATTGCAGAACATCGTCGAAAATATGAGCGGAAGCGTGAGGAAAAGGAAATCAAAGAAAGAATGGAAAGAGTGAAGAAGGCACGGGAGGAGCATGAGAGAGCACAGAGGGTGAATACTTGGGCTTTAATACTTGTTAATAATTTGGACAATGTTGTAATTATTTTGGTTCTGTTATTTTGGTTAAGATGAACTGCAGAGGATAACTACTTTCCTTGGTGTTAAATACTGGAGAGTCTATTTCTGTTTTGGTTGCTTGACCAATTTTGGAATCTGGAGAAGGGGGCATTGTGCTGCATCTGCTTTTATTGCTTATGACAAAACCAGGCTCTGGAATCTCTACTTATTCTGTATTTTAAGAAGTCAGTCATTGTCTGACTAAGCCAGAATAGTTTTCACTTAAAGTACTTATGTCTTCCAAAGTCTGAAATTTTAAATTGAGGGTAATGCTTTGCTTCACTTCTTCATTTCCTGACACATTTTGCTTGTCTTTTCTTTGTACCATACTGATGTATTTTAATATGCTGGGGGCAGGAGTTAGTTCTAAAAATGTAAGTTGAAGAGCTAAAGCAAATCAGGCAGTTCATATTCAGTAAAAGTATACTGAAGTAAGAGTAGACATAACTGTTTCTTGTCAGTGGTTTTCCACATAGTAAAGTGTTTTGTTTATTGGATAACCTAACTGAAATGGTCTTGGCTGGTTTTCTTTTTATCTCCTAAAACCAGTTGAGCAGTAGAAAGCAGGCTGCACTTCTTTTGCTTTGTGTGGAATGATGTGCTTTCATCTGCAGGAAGAAGAAGCAAGACGACAGGCAGGAGGAGCTCCATTTGGTGGTTTTCCAGGTGGCTTCCCAGGTATTTTGTTTTTAAGCACCGATACTTGAGGCAGAAGTGACTTGTTTCCATGTGGGGTATCATAACCACAGGTTTTGTAGCATTTTTTCTCAAAACAGTGAGAAAAGTATTTTATGAAGTTTAGAACTTGTCTACAAATAAGTCTTTCAGCACTAGCGGGAAGAGGGATTGGATTGTTTCTCTTAAAGGGGATTATTGCTGGGTAGCAAGTAAAGGGAAGACAGAAATCAATAATGGTGGATAACAGAATTAAAGGATTTAAGTTGAAAAAACAGTAATACTTGGTAATATGTGTTGAAAAACTTGTATAAAAGTGTTTTCTCATTACCCAAGGTGCCTTGAACCCATTCTGCTTAAGAGCAGTAGTGTTAAAGTTGAAAATTCAAATATTTGGGAAATTTATGCTGATTACAAGCTATTGTTGAACAGAATAGTTCTTCAAAGGAGTTAGTACAGTTCAGCTTATAGAAAAACTGGCTTTGAACTGTTCAAAAAATAAATAAATTAGGCTTTCCATGTTATTTTGGGGCAAAATAAGTTGGGGAGAAATAATAGTAAATACTAATGTTCTTGAAGGTTGATATGTAGTTAAGGTAGACTGTGTGCATGCTCCAACCAAATCAGCAGCCAAATAGAGATCATTGTGTAGCCTGCTCAACACAGCTGGGGTAGCTGCTGGTTAAGGATTCAAAACCAGAATTTAGCTTCAGGGGTCTTGTTTCTTTGGAGGTATAACTTTTTCAAACTTGAAGTTGTCACCAAACATGGAATGTACTTTGGACATACCACTACTGACCTGCTTTTGCCCTGAGTCATTCACCCCAGGCATTCAAACTCCTTCTGTTCCCCTGCTTGAGACCTGCCTGATTGAAGCTCACCAGAAAAAAAAATGCATCTGTGTACAGGTGCTGGACCACTCGTGACAAGGCTCCTACTCAATTGCATTAAAAACCTGGTTGAAATAAGGTGTAGGTTTTCACAGAGAAGGTGAAGGCTTTGCTTTCCGTCTAGTGGACCAGCTGTAGCCTTATGGAAGACATGGCTTTAGAGGTGTGGCAAAGGACGTATTTCTTGGTCTCTCTCAGTGACTTCCCTATATAAAGTAATTCAGTGTTTTTAATCATGTATTATTCTTGGGTTTTCAGGTGGATTTCCTGGAGCTATGCCTGGAGGCATGCCAGGAATGGCAGGTATGCCTGGTGTCAATGAGATTCTCAGTGATCCAGAAGTCCTTGCTGCCATGCAGGTGAGTATTTGTTAAAATCAAAACTGAATGTTCTGAACAAGAGAAGAACAGCACCTGTGAGCTAAGAAAAGGAAGAAAGATGTGATCTTCTAGATAGCAATGGGATACCTGCTTATTTCTGTTGTGAAATTCCATGTGTGTGTGGCACCAGACTGTCTGGAATCAATGTTAACTATTTTTCAGACTGATTTGGGAGCTTAATTAAAGATGTCTCCCCTTGCCGCCAAGTTTTGTCTATGATAAGCAAGACTATGTTTTATAGAGTTCTTCATTTATTTGAAGTATCTTGAATGGTTATTTTCCATATGGTATAATTCACTTGCTCCTTTTTTGAATGCCCAAATAAGAAATTATTGTTAATATTATTGCAACACAATATATTGCAATAATATTGAGATGAGAATGTTTTTTTTTCTTAGGGGATTAAGTGTTTGGATTTTGCCAGAGGCAAAGTAGCATCAGAATAGTTCTGCTTCTGGCCCTTTCTAAGTTTATGTCTAGAGAGCTTACTTCCCCTGTGGGCTTCATTAATTGCTCAGTTAATTAATTATGCAGTGTCATGACTTCTTTTTCACAAGAAAAAGTATTCCAGCAGATTAAATAGAACGTATCTGACAGCATCAGTTTTAGGGGAAGGCGGGCTAGGAAAAATCTGAGCTGTACAGTTACATTTGTGTACTAATATGATCGCATATAAAGGTGTCTTGTTACTTTTTCTGAATTGCAGTGTTCCAATTAGAGTTATATGTTGTTCTTGGCTTACTGAATGTATATGATCCCCATCTAAATAAAAGCATCACAAGGGATTCTTATTTTTATGGCCTAAAATAAAAAAAGCATCACTTCCCATGCAAAAGTTCCAGGGTTCCCTTAATGTTTACTGGTGCTGGAAACACATCCACTTAGTCTGCCACAGTCAGCAATGTTGGTTTGTGTGTAAACCATCCCAAAAAAAAAGCCCACAACTTGTAGTTGTTACCTGGCTAACTTACACTGTAATAAAAGAGTTTGTAATTAGAATTGCTAAAACAAAGCTTTGAAATTCATCTACTGCTTGTCTTTAAGAAGATTTCATTGCATACTGATTTTTTTATAGATGCATATATGCCCCTAGATATTGTAGGAGTCTTGCAAGAATGTGTGTTGGCAGTGTTTTCTGATATTGCAGGCTTTAACATGCAGAACCTGCCAGCACATCCTTAACTCTAAACTTCACACGTAGATATGATTTATGCAGCATTTCACCTGTTTGCACTGCCACCTTTTACTAAAATGTCCAACAGACTATGGTCTGGTGCTCTCTGAATTGGCAGTGTATGCTCTAGTCTTAATAAAGAGTAGTTTCTACTGTTTGGCTTCTGCTTGGTGCAGCTATGGAATATGTTGATGGATATAATGGTAGCTGGGAGCTAATATGTAGGTTATCTGAGGTGTTAAGGCTGAACATACAAGTGTCTCCCAGATCACTAATCTTAAGATACTGTTTTAACTGACAGTATGTAGTAGCTTTTCATAATGAGGATTTATTGCTGAAACTGGAGTATTCTCAGAGTAAAGACCATCTCTTCCTGACCTCTTTATACCTAGTAACTACGGTTTCGTTGTCTTTAAGACTATTGTCCATGAGCTAATGTTAAAATATGCTTGTGTCTGAAACATGTTGACAAGCCTTAAACTGTGTGTGCCTGAACATGAGCAAGATTAGACCTGTTAAACTGTCAGCTTCAGCTTGTCTTCTGTAGGAACAGCCAAAGAACCCGATGGAGATGTTTAGTAGCACTTACTGTTATTGGTATAAAGATAAGAATCCCTGCAAATTAGTATTAAAAACTTCTTTCTTGAAGATTTTGGTTTTCGTTTTCTGAAGATTTGTTGTCTTCAGGATTATTTTTTTCATTGTGGCTGATACTAGGCTTTTATGGCAAAAGATTCTGCTGCATTTCTTCTCATAGCTTCTTAATGGTAGTAGTATGATGACTTTTAATGCATGCTGATTTAGCTCATTTGCTCCTGAGCTTCTTAGTCTAGAAGTGGCCAAAATCGGTACATGCATTTCTCTTATTTTTCTATTTTGGCTGTCTGGAGGGTTTTATAATACCTCCTGTCTTGCATGGGTAACTGCTTTCTCAGGGCACAACATGACACTTGTGTTTTGGAAGTCTGTCATGAGTCAGGTTATTTTCGTAAGGAGTGATATGTAAGATAAACCTGTAAATTCATCTGCATTTGACATGTAGTCAAATGGTAGACCCAGACTTCCACTAAAATGCATTAAGTTGGGAAGAATAGTGATAACTTTCCCCTTATTTTTAATCCTGCAATTAAAGACTAGAGCATTAGGAAACAATGTTTCACCAATGCCATTTATACAGTGGTTCCCATTCCACCTTACTGTATTAGTTATTTACCTATGGAAATGTTGATATCTTCAGCCTTAAACTTTATTCTGATAATACTGCTCATCAGTGTGAAGCCTTGGATCTGTTACACATCTTTATAAACACAGTGTAAGGTTGAGAGCTTCCAGGTGTTGCACAAATACAGAATTATTTACTTGCTGTGAATTCTTAGCACCATAAAATTGAATATTTAACATTTAGGTGCAGTTGGACACAAACTAACGACTAAGCTTACTCAGCTTTTTGTTCTGGGTTCATATGCAGGTGAAAACATTAACAGCATGGCATCATTTTTGTAGTGATGTCCCCTGTTCTGAAATTGGTAGTTGAAAAAGTTTGAGGCTGTGAAAATCTTTTCCTTTGCATAAGAATCCTGTAAAGTGGAGAAAATATCTAATGTCTGATCTGAACTAAAGCATCCTATTCTGTCTAGACTTCACAGCTTCCCTTTGTGAGGGAGACAAAACGCTTGTAAATCCTTCTCACAACAGACTTGACTCTTGGGTCCCAACATGTACAAAATATGACTGAACTAAGTGGGTGATTGTAGTGAAGCCCACACCTACCAAATGGAGTTTTGGAACTGACTTGTTAAACAGCTTTTGTCTGTGTCTAATTCTGGAGTAGATACAGCATGGTGTTATGGAAGCACAGGCAGCTCTGAGGACACCAGCTGGTTTTCGATGGTTTCCAAAGTATATATCTGGAATAGCAGTGGGGCTAGAAGTCTAGGGAAGATTGTATTTTTCAGTGAAACTACATTAATGTGCTAGAAAGAAGAGTAGATGAAATTACAGCTAATGCAGATGACTTGTATCAGACATAATAAATTGCTTGCAGTTTAGCTCAATTGAGGAAAACTTGAATCTTTGCAGAAGTTGCTTATATCCGCAGCATTTTTCCAGGCTGAGATGTAAAATTGCCTATACACATTTATTAAAGGGCACTGTTCAAAGCATACACACATAAAATGAGTAAAACCAGTTCTAGTTCAATAGAGGCCAAAGGTACACTAGAAGTAGAGAAAAAAGGTATTAATGCTTCTCATACTAAATAGAGAAGATAAAATTGGGGTTTTTTGTCTTTTTTTTTTTTTTTGACCACTGGTTTTAGTGTATGTATGAACTTTTTGTCAACTGCAACGCAGAAGTGGGATGAGAAAAACAACCAAAGTTCTCTTCGATTTCTCAGAGGAGGTGGGAAATGGCTGAGAATCAGCTGCATTTTTAAAAGCCAGACATTGCCACATCACCTGCTCACAGTCCAGCAGGTTAAATTTTCTGCTGTTAGAAGGAAAAGGGGTTGAAGGGAACAGCAGCAGCTATTGCTTCGCGGAGGGTCATCTTATCATGCATACTACACACATAGAGCTCCTTCCTCCTTCAGAAGGCATTTGAAATGCCTGAATGGAAGTAATCCAGTAGGTGTGGCTGTTTAAATGCTCCTGTTTCGGGGAATAAGAACTCTTACCTTATCTCCCTTCTTGTGCATTGAGCTATTACTGTAACAAGCCCAGTAGTGTTTACTGATGCATGTTAACAACATGAACTGGATCATTGAGTTCTGTTTAGAGACCTTTTGCCCAGAACTCTAGTCTCATCATGTTAAGAGCTCAGCCAGACAAGATTTGTATTGAAACCACATAACCACTAACTTTTGTAGACTTGTTCTGTAAATGCCCTAATTTTTTCCTTTTTTGTCCTGTAGGATCCAGAAGTTATGGCTGCATTCCAAGATGTTGCCCAGAACCCAGCAAATATGTCAAAGTACCAGAACAATCCCAAGGTCATGAGTCTCATCAGTAAATTGTCTGCCAAATTTGGCAGTAAACCATAAAATCCCTGGCTCTCAAAAATCATATCTGAATGGAAAGGATTGGATTTGGCTAACCAGTGTTGCAATAAAATAAACCATGGTACCTCTGATCTTCTTAAGAAGAGAAACGGGGTGTTCTAAGGACAACTGTTCTATGGCCCCAAGTATTGACTTTATTCAGTGATTGGTTTACAGCACCCAAACTACATTCATATGATCTAGTTTCAACCATCTCCTTGCCCAAGAGTTACAGCCTTTTATCCTAAGTATTACAGACAGTTTCCTTTGAATGAACACTCCTGTAAGAAATTGTAATACTCCAGGAGTGCAAGATAAAAACCTGCTGTTGTGTTGGTTTGTATTTCTCTTTTTTAATTTTCTTTTTTTAATTATTCTCAGTGAGCAAAGAGGAAGGAACTTGAAGGAACTCTAACAGTTGAAGTTTATCTTAATCTCCTTAGGACAGAAAAGTTGGCCTAGTCACAGTTAGCAAAGGTGGGACAAGTCTGAAAAATTAACTGGATAAAGGAATTGTCTGTAATACAAGTCCTTTATATTGTCTAAGTGGGTGAGTGACTTCTTATAGTTATTAAAGTTATCAGTATAACCATGCAAGCTAGTTACACACTGGAACTTCTGGCAGTATATAATGTAATACTTTGATCATCAGAACTGTGCAAAGGTACAGTCCTGTCCTTTACACAACTTGGCGTGAAGTACGTATTGCAGAAGCCACAGAGGTTTTGTTACCTGTTCTGTTGTTGTCCAGCGCCTTTATGTAATGTATTCATCAGTCTGGATATGGGAGAGCAGCTCCCAAGAGTGCCTCTGCTCTTGTCCTCAGTTGGCCGGTCCTCTGCCGATCGCACTCACCCTTCCTTGGGGCCATGCTTACCAGGTTTCACCTATTTGGAAACTTAAGAGAAGAAATCGTGTTCCCATCACTACCTCTGTCCCACTAAGCTCAAGCCATCCAGAACATGTAAATACAGAGTTATAAACCAGTACAGGGGAGAATCCCCAACAAAATTGCAGCTCTGGGTTTGAGTCTTTACATGCTTACCGATTAAGATTTCTTGGCCAAAGTCCTGCTGTCTCTTTAGAGGTGATGACTCTTCTTTCACTGCGTACTATAGTCTTCCATCTCTTGTATCCTTTTCTTTAACAAACAACAAACCAACAAAAAAAAACCAAAAAGCTAAATGCTTGTCATACTTTCATACTTGTGTGGTTTTGAGCTTGTGATATGGAGGAAAAGGTGAAGTGGTTAGAGCCGACAGAAAGTTGTTCTAACACTTGCGGATTAACAGCATAGATATCCTTGGAGCAGTGTCTGTGCTGATGATGTTCATTTGTTTACCAATAAAGGCAGTTGTTGCTTCTGTTTGTCTTAGTTAAAACATTGTTTCTGTGTGGAAAAAAGACCAGTTACCTGTTCATCCCTTAAAACTCAATGTTTTGTAATTCTGTATCTTAAGCCATAACTAATATTACCAGTTCAAAATAAATCTGGATTGGCGTAGAAACTCAACAACGGTTGCAAAAAATAAATCCCCAAATGCTTTTTCTCATACTTATGACCCTGCAGAATGAAATGTGAATCTTTTTGCTTAAGAAATATAGTTCTGAATACTTCTCTTAGCCTTTAAAAAATAAAGTATGGTTTTGAGAAAGCTTTTTGGGTTTCTGTAACTTTCTGATAAAGTTTATTTTGCTTAAATGTGGAAGTGCTTTACTTAAACTGTATATATAACTTGTGGTTTAATAGGAACTAAATGCTTAAGGGCTTGTCTTCGTGACAGAATGAATTCAAGTTATGATTGAGTGTTGCTGTGTGCCTGGCTTTTGGATCTGCTGTTCCCAAGGGAAGATACTTGAAGTATAGGCGGAAACTCAATTTTGTCATTAAGGCTGGTGCAGATGGGCTGTGCATGAATCAAAAGAATCAAAAGTACCTTGAATGTAGATTTATTCCCTACAGTTTTTTGTTAATCCATCTTATCTGTCTGTGTGTGTCTGCCCATGACTAGTCAAAAGTATGGTTACCCCTAGCCTAGTAGAAGTGGTTATAACTGTGTCCTGCCTGCTTACATATCAGCTGCTGTTGTTCAGAGCCAACTGCCTCAAGAAGATTCTCCCCCATTGTGGTGTTAGCATGAGTAATATAGCCAAATTCTTGTCCTTTGGGAATGCACATACAATGACTCCCTTGGGGTGTGTGTGTGTTTTTTTAGTGTTACCCAGTTAATTGAGATGGCTGGACCTCATCTCAGTTCCCCAAGTTGACATGTGGACATGTAAGCAACCAAACTGATTTGAACAGAAATGCATGTGGAGAAAGTTAACTGCATAGGAGGTGAGCAAAGATTAGTTCCAAATGTGGGATGTAAGTAGCTTTGATGAAGTTCTTATTTTCAGTGCTTGCTCCAGTATTTACTAGCTCTTTCAGGCTGTTTGCTTTCATTGCAGCAGGGTGTAGGGGTAGTTCTTGCAAGTACTGTGACAGCTGACAAGTTGTCTCTCAAAGCTGCCTGTGTATCAATGGTTCAGCTAGCACAATGCAATGTCAGACATCCTGACCCAGACTCAGGGATGCATTTCTGCCGTGTGAAGCAAGTCATGTAGCGCTGTTTGGCCAGTCCAGTGCTGCAGCTCAGTCGATGTGGTCTGACAGAATGTGATGATACAGTAGCAGCTGACTAGTAATAGAGGCTCAGCCTTGTTACTCTGTATGTGTCTGAGTGACTTTGCTGTCCTCTGAGGTTTAATTGCTGCCCCAAAGCAAAAGAAAGGTCAGATGTCACTTCCAGGCTGTGCTGCTTCACTGTGAGCCCTATTGCACAGTGGTGTGGAGAGTGCAAGGCTTGAAAATGTTTTTCACTTGAGTTTTGGGCTGTGAATAAAAGCTGTTTGCCAAAGTGGTTTGTGTTTTGTTGGATGGCAAGGATCAGACAGGCAGGAACCAGACTGTCTCAAAGTTGGGTGAAGGTAGGTGGAACAAGGCAGAGCAGTGATAGGTCAGAAGCAGAAAGGGTCAATAAATGAGTATTTAAAAGCCACATAAAAGTAAAACTGTGTCATAGAAACAGCTTGTTGCAAGTGGCCAGCTGTAGTATCTGTAGTTTAAGATGCAACTTAAACACCACTTTGTTCTCCTTATCTTTGGGGCCTTTGCATAAAGCTCATCCTAAGCCACGCTCGCTCGTGTGCTTGTACATCGTGCACACTTGTCTGTACATTCTTCTGTGAGATATAGGAGCAAACTATTGTTATGGGACCTGGTAGCAACTGCTGAGGAGAGTCCTACACCCAAAGGGATGGGAGGTTGTGGACTTAAGCCAGGGTAGAGCTGGAGCCAGGTCAGTTTTGGCATTTACCTTTCTGTGGATTGTGGCATGCTCCTGATTGTAAGTGTTGGGAGCCCCTCTGAAATCCCACAAGGCATGTAGGCTGAGGCATGCTGCCATGAATTGAGGGTTGTTGGAATAGTGGTAGAGGCTAGAGGGTTATGTCCTTTCATTGGAAAGGTGTAGTCTAATAGTGGCTGGTACTGGTGCAGAAGTGGATTGGCATCCTCAAGCAAGAGGATGGGAAAGTGGTAGCAGTGTTTATTTATGTCTTGAGAAAGGTGTCTCGTGAGCCTTATTCAGGGCTTTGCAGAGGTGCCACAAGCTTATTTTATATATGATGGAGTCATGGAAGGACTGTAGAAAAGTAGTTCTGGATTATCAAAGCTGAAATGGTGAAAAAAATGGCAGTTTCCAGTTGGCTGCAGAGACCACCATGTTGAGTACTACAGTACATGTTCTAGGTCAGTAGTGTGATGCAACTAAATTCAGAGGGAGCAGGAACAGTTTAATGTGCCTAATGAAGTAAGTCGGATGATGACTGGTGGATGTGTTCTATGGAACAACAAAAAAGTTCAGGTGACTGGGCTACAAGTTGTCAACCTTGGGAATCAGAGCTTAGGTAAGTCATACTCTCCTGCTGTGGTACTCACAAACAGAAACTTTATGTGAGACAAACCTTCCTTTGCCCCACTGCCTGGAGGTCCTACTGAACATAAGTACTGAGAATTTTCCTGCATATCTGAATCTTGACAATGAACTAAACCAAGATGTTATCCCTGTAATCTTGCTAATGAAGTGTTACTACTGTACCTATCTGATGTACAAATAGGCTTTTAAAATGTATATTCTAGATGGATGATCTCGGACAAGCTTGAGATCTGGTCAATAAATAAATATATTTGCAGAATGTGTTGTGGCTCTTTTTGTTAAGTAAGCAGGTTATGATCTTTGGCACCTTTGATGTTGCAAGTATTTACTAAACCCAGGATTGTCTTTTAATGTACAAATGTGTCAGTGTTTACAAGGTATAGAAATTTCTACTACATGTAAATAAATTAGATGCAAAAGATCACAAAATTGGGGGTAGCAGTTCATCTTGGAATTTCTTCTGGAAGTACAGCAGCTGAAGCAGTCTGATAGTAAGTAACTGGTATAGGTACAAAGGTATTTAGAAAGGCAGGGTACTTATTACTCAACTGTAAAGTTAGGCAAAAGAGGAGGGCTCTAAATCAGTTAATAGTGAAGGGAATCCAGTTATTACAACCTTTAGTTTTATAAATCTCATGTTCTCACTCTAGAGGATAAATTTCTAGAAATGAGTTGGTTTGCATTTTGCATTTCAGAAAGAAAAGTATCAACAGCAGAAAACCAGAGCAGTCTTTTAGCCACTGGTGTGCAGTGTTTAATAAAAAAAAATGCCTTTTTAAATAGGTTGAAGATACAAGTTGTTAGGAAGTCGTCAGAACTAGATGAAAAAAAAAAAAATCAAGGTATTACATTGAGAATGAGGTTCCTGAGTGGGTGCCACTGGCATAGACTCTCATTAGAGAAAATTCATGTTGAATCTCAGCTGCTAGTGTCTGGTTCTTACCTGGAAAAGAATAGCAGAAGCTGCCACCTGTGCTTTCTTATTTCAGGTTTTAAAAAACAGATCTAAAAAATGGCTTATTGCTAACAGTTTATAAGGAAAAACGAACACAGCTGTTCTATAGGAAGATCACTGTGGTTTTTTTTTTGTTGTAATCCTACAGTATGGAGAAGGACTTGAGAAAAAATAGATTTTCAGAAGCCATTTTGTAATCTGTGATATTGTTTCCTTAGTCTGTTGTGTGAAAACTTCTCAAACCAGAATATAAATCAAACTGTAATGAATTACTAGCCTTCTCAGGGAAAACAAGCAAACAAAAGATCACAAAAAGAGGCCATTGGAACAGATGTCAGATGTTTATCAAGTAGAAAACTCAAGCCAACACAACACAGTAAGTCACCAAAATTTGTGCTTGACACATGCAGACTCCTTTGTTAATCTGTAGTTGCTTTCATCTGGATATACTGGAAGTACGATGCAGTTTATCATTTTCTGAAAGATAGTTTTGCAACAGATTCAGAAATGCTTTTGAAAGTTGTAGTTAATTCTGTCCTAACATGTTTCCACTCATGAATTGAATTTCTAAGCAGAAAAAAAAAGAGAGACATGCTTTTTGGTTGTTTTTTTTTTTCTGGGGAGGCGAGGGGGTGGTTGGTAAATTAGTGTTAGAATAAGGGGAGCACTGGGGTAAAATTTGTTTAAGTTCAGAGTTCATTCTTTATTTGCTAAGGTAAGACACAGTGCAGAGGCAGTAAATCTGACTTCTGGAGTAACTAACTTTGTCATGAATTGGAAGAAAAGCTGTGGGCCAGCCAAAGAAAATCTGTCAAAGTTAATGTTTCTCAAAGTGTCCCTTCCCATAGCAGGGAGTTGGAACTAGATGATCCAACCCTAACTATTCTATCATTCTACAGGAATCTGCAGAGCTAAAATCATGCAAACAAGAAATTACTGAAATGCAGTTCACATACCCAAAATGTGTTTGTATTTGAGGCTGCTTAACTTGGTTCACTTCTAGGCTCTCTAGTTGAATTGACAATTTGGAGGAAAAGGAGGTAACCTGGCCCTTCTGTGCTTCAGTAAGCTCCACTTGCACATATTATGTGTTTGCCTGGAAACCTGTTGTATTTGTGGTGTTTCTGTGAAGAGCTATTGTCTTTATGAGACTTTTTATAGGTAGGTTCCATTTTTCCTCCTGCAGAACAGACTGGCACATCTTGTTTAACTTAATCTGAGGTGTTTCTCTTGTTTTTCTTGGGCAGCTTCACTAGGCCTGTGTGTTCCAAATAAAGGAAGTTGGGTTTGGAATATTGCAGCTGTTGCGTTACCTGTTAATACTCTGCTTTGCAATATATACAGGGCATAGTGTCATATAAAAGTGTTGCAAAATAGAATAGTAATAGTATAGAATGATTTGGGTGTACATTTATGATGGAAATCCAATCTGCAGTACAAACTGACTCTTCCTGAAAGTGTTCTGCTGCACAAGAGGGAGAGAAGCACAAAGAACCAGCAGTAATACGAGTTTATGTCCTGATTGAAGGTGTTTTTTGTTTCCAAAAGCATCTGTGCCTGCCTGTGCAAAGTCACTTTGCATAATTGTTCCCTGGTTTTATAAAACCTAATCTACTCCTGGCTGCATTAGTGATGGAAGACAGCCAGTGAACTGTGTACTCCTTAATTCTACATTAAGGTTTGAGTCTTTTCCATGCAGGGTGGGTGTTAGAGGTGAATTATTAAGAGAAGCCATCATTGTGGGGTTAACTAGTAGGGTTTTATTAATGATTAAACAATGATTAAAATAACTGATTGATGACCAAATTAAAATTAAATAGTAATGGAATGGTTGTTAAGCAATAATTGAATGGCAATTAAACAGTGATTTGACAATGACTTAAATTTGGATTTAAACAATTTAGATGGCGGTCACTCTAGTATTTACTACACTTGTAATAATTAAGCTATAGCTGGATATGTATTAGGGTTAGCAGACGTATTGTACACTGCATACAATTCACTCCTAGGCCCAATGCATGATGTCACTTACCTCAGTATAGGTACAAGGTGCTGACTCAGAGGTCTCTCAACCTTGAGGTTTAACCTTGAAAGGCATATCCGCTCAAGAGGAAGGTCATGGCTGAGCAGCCCCCTGGTACAGGAGAGCAAAATATGCTCACGAGAGCTACAGATACAGCATAAAGTGATTGGCTCGTAGTCAGGCCGCCTTTTGGTGTATGTGCAGCTGTAGCAGTTTCAGTTCTGTCTAGTCGCAGTTCAGGTACTGTTAGTACCTGGTAAGACATGTCCTGAACTTCATTCCTGAGAAGGCTGGGCCTAGAACAGTGCCCAGGGTTTGCATGGCTGGGCTGGTTTCAGTCAGGCCTGCTTATCAGTGATGCCTGAAACAAAGTAGTATTCACTCGGAGTGGTGCACCCGTCATCTTATCTTATTAAAATGATCTTACTAAAAAGAAATATAGGGGCTACAAGTGGTATCAGTCTTGCGTAGAAGAATTGACAGTTGTGGCCTCTTAGGTTGCTAGTGTCAGGAGCTGATGTTGGAGCACAGGGATGTTGAAGCAGTGCAATGGAAGAACGTTTTCCTCAGATAGAAAGGCTTGCCATAGGCAGATTAGCCTGTGTTCTTCACAGCACTACTCCTTCATAAAAGATAAAGATTTTCCTTGAAGAAGGATAAGTAAAGACATGAGATCTGTTATTGGGCCATCTTACACTTCCCGCCTCCATCACTCCCCTTCAGTCCCGTCGCCCGCGGCGCAGTGGTGCGCATGCGCAGGATCCGCAGGCGGGCGGGACCAGGCGTGGCGCGGCCGGCGGGCGGGATCATGGCGCGGGAGGGTGTCGGTGGTGCCGCGGTAGAAGTGGGACGGCCGGCGGCCGATCCTGCGAGAGCCGCGGCTATGGCTTCCATTGCCTCTTACGAGAGCCTGGTGCACGCCGTGTCCGGGGCTGTGGTGAGAGAGTGGGTCGGGGATTGCGGGATCGCGGCGCCGGGTGAGGGAAGGGGGCGTCTCCGCCACCGTTGGTGGTGACGAGGCCGAGGGGTCTGGTCGGTGGCGTGTGCCCGGGCCAGCGGGGAGGAAGGGAGGGCGGAGCAGCCTGGCCGGCAGGATGGGGACCATGCAGGGGTAACCGGTCTCCTTAAGCCTTTGTTTGACCGAGGGGCCACCGGAGGGAGGCTTCGGGGGTGTGGAGGCGGGGTAGCCCGGCTGAGGTGGGAGCAGGCCCTGCACGGTGACAAGGAAGAGGGGTTGGGGTGAGGGCGCCTTGGCACCGAGACCCAGCTCTGTCACCCATCCCGTAAGAGCAGGCTTGCAAGCCCCCCGGCGTGCTTGGATGTGGGGTTTAATGAACCTTGAGAATGGCTCTGCTCCTGAGCACCTGGAGCCTCCTCTGAGCCCCATAGGAGCTGTAGGTGTGCTCCCTTAGACAGTGAGCATCCAAGCATCTGAAGTTGGGCACCTAATTAGCAATGAAAATTTAAGCCTCTTAGAAGTTCAGGTAAAGGGACATCTTCAGTTCTGCACTGTAAGAATTGTACTAAATATCTCCCTTCTGTAATCGTCTTATAAATCATAGAATCACAGACTGGTTTGGGTTGGAATAGATCATAAAGCTCATTCAGTTCTAACCTCCTGGCATGGGCAGGGATGACTTCCACTAGACCAGGCTGCTCCAAGCCCTGTCCAATCTGGCCTTGAACCCTGTCAGGGATGGGGCAGCGACAGCTTCTCTGGATGATCTGTGCCAAGGTCTCAACACCCTCACAAGGAAGGTTGTTTTCCTAATGTCTAATGTAAATCTCTCCTCTTCCAGTTTAAAGCCATTCCCCTTTGTCCTGTCACTATATGCCCCTGTAAAAAGTCCCTCTCCAGATTTCTTGTAGAGCCTCTCTAAGCACTGGAAACTGCTCTGAGGTCTCCCTGGAGCTTTCTTCTCCAGGCTGAGCAAGCCCAGCTCTCTCAGCATGCCTTCATTGGAGAGGTGCTCCAGCCCTCTGAGCGTCTTCACAGCCCTCTAATACTTAGAAGTTGTGGAGGATAAAGTAATGCATAGGTGTTAAACAAAGCATAAAGCAAGCACAGTGCAGCTAGAGGAGGTTTGTATGGATTATTGAATTCAATTTTTTCTCTGACACTTGTAAATTAAAAAGTAGTATTTAATTTCTGTAGATTTTCTTGTATGCTCAAATGGCTGTTAGCTCGGCAAATAGCGAATCAACCTTGTGCCTCCAATAGATTGAGAATTTTAGCACAATGTAGCATTTTGGACTGGACATACTGATGGATTTCAAGCAAGCTGATGCAGCTGTACTCTTGGGTTGTTCCAGACTGGCAAGAACACCTAAACTTGTATTTTGACAGTTGCCAATGTACTGTTCCGGCCAAACTTCCTGTTCTAATTTGAGTCCTTAGAAGAATTTTCAATGTCTTCTGTAGGATGAGAGTTACTAAATGTTATTGAACAATAAGGGCTGATTCTAAAGGGAAAAAATACTTCAAAGGTTTTTTTGTCTTTATAATAAATAAACATAGAGTTATTGTCTGCTCTTCAAAGTGTTTTATGTTTGCTTATTTAAGTATCAAAGGCAGTGGGGATTTTGTTTCCACTTTCAAGAAATGGAACTCTCGAGAGATCTTGTTATTGAAGTAGTGCTTGCTCTCTTTTTGCTGGTCTGTACAGAAGCTGGCAACAACTTCTAGCCCTCACTGTTAGGTTTTCACTCTCATCTCCAGATCACTATAACGAGTCTGTGCTTCTGATAAAATTTTGTGTTATGATCCGAACTTGTAAATCCAGCCATGAATTTAAAATGCATAATGAAATGTTATCCTAACTCCCTTGGTGATGTTAGTAAGGTTAATAGAAATTCACAGTTGTACTTGAAGGTGCTTGTATGTTAGCAGTGATGTTGCTATAAGGGAAGACAGAGCTTTTTGGAGCTATTGGACTTCAGTACCCTTGTACAGAAGTCCTTCGTAAACTGCCTTATGCTGAATGCCTTGATATTTTTTGTCATAGTAAAAGTGTATTTATCAATTTAGAGATTTGTTTACTGCTGTAATATATACATTTTGATAAGATCTTTGACGTGGGTACTGACTGTTCTGATATTGTCTCACCATTTGCTTAAATTATTATAAAGCACACTGATGTGCAGATGTGATGCAAGAATTTAAAGAAAAAAAAGAGAAAAAGCAACCCACAGAACTGTCCAGAGGTGATGAGTCAGAAGAGCATGCCAGTTCACAACATGATAGCTCTTGTTTCTATTCAGATATGGTCAAAGTTCATATATCTTGTAGGCTACCTGGTCAAACCCAAGACAACTGAATAATTCTGTGAGCAGCCGAAAAATCAGGGCTTGATTTCCTGGGAGCTTTAATTGAATTACAGAAGTATTCTTTAGCTCTGCATAAAGTAGACCTTCCTGTTACAAAAGCTATAGGAATGAGAATTTTATAAGCATATTATGGGAGTAGTCAAGCTGCTTTTATAGATATGTATTAATTATTGCTATTTTTTAGAAAATCACACTTGAGGCTGCATACCTCTTCTTGTCAGCCATTGCCTCAGTCCATTGGTTCTAGCTGCTTACTGCCACCTCTTGGCTACTGCACAGTTGTTTATGTGGTGCTTTGGCTCATCAGGAAACTGATCAGACTAAAGAAGTAGCCCAGTGGAAAAAGTTGTTTATTCAGTTACATTAGTTTCCTTCTTGCATCATCGTGTAGGAGCCCAAAAAGTTGTGCCACCAGAACAGAGGAGGCAGAGATTCAAACACAGTTGACCAAGAGCTGGAATTGCTTAAGCCAGTTTATACCTGTCCTAGTGATTATCCAGCAATAGCATGACTTGACTTGGCAAGCTACCAAGATTCAGTGTCGACAGGGAGGTGGTGGGAAGGCAGACAATGAGGCCTCACCCTTTAAACAGTACAAGGTCATGCATTTCAGTATACATTTATGAAGTCAGTAATAGGAGTTACTTTTCTTGCTCTTCTCTAGTGTGATCAGTAAGGAATTTTAGCTCATCTCAAGGTGTTTTGTTGCTGGGGAAAGGGCTGGTCTTGCTCCTTTTCTCTTACTTTCATCCATGAAATGATGTCTCCTCCACATGATGTTTCTGGCAATCTCCTTGCCATATAGTTCAGCTGTTCCATTTATAAAGCTAGGAGAAAAGTCACTGCTTTTCTGAGTTTCTTTCCCACAATTTAGCAAAAGGAGGGGAGAGGATACGAATTACCTTTTATTGACAATAATCTGTTAGATCAGCTGACTTATCTCTTGACATTCTGTTGGGCTATAGCCTAATATATGTTTTAAGCCAGTTTGAGCCAGTAAGGTTTATTGCATGGAACTGATTCAAAGCTGCGTCAGGGATGTCTCAGACTTTGTGTTACGAAGCATTTCTTAACTGAGAGTGTGATCAAACACTGGAACAAGCTTCTTAGGAGGTGGTTGATGCCCCATCCCTGTTGGTGTTCAAGAGCCATTTGAAAAATGCTCTTAATAACATGCTTTAACTTTTGGTCAGCCCTGAAGTGATCAGGCCGTTGGACTAGGTCATCATTGTAGGTCCAACTGAAATACGCTATTCTGTACCTTGTGTCCACCTATTTGCCCTGTGTGCCACCACCTGAACTATTTCCCCATTACCGTTTTCTGATTTTGAATGCAAGTGTGTATGTTGCTGTAGGATGATGCCTTGAGAGTACAATTCAGGATAAATCTCACTTCAGGAGGGTGAAAACAGGATAAATTGAGCAGGGAAAGGTTGGAACTTGCAGTGGCTGTATAGTATTGTGGCTGTTCTGTGCATATGTATGTGCAGCTGAGTTTTGAGGTTGGTTTCAGAGTTGCTGTAATGCAGCTGTCATTAAGAAGTATATTTTGGCTCTTTTTTGCATTGTTTTTGTGCTGTCTTCTAAACAAAATTTATTTTTTGTAAGTATTTAGTAGGACGAGTTTATTAATCCTACTTGCTGTGCACACTGTAGGTGCTGAAGAATGAGCAGACACAGAAAAATTGTGTGGGAAGGCAGAACCAACCCTTTTGACTAGAGCCCAGAATAAATGTGTTAAAATAACCAGGTACTTATGGCCAAGCATGTCCTTTCATTTGCTACCTGGAAAAAACTTAAGTCTTGTTAAGACTTCGACCAGAAATTGTCTTAGTGAGGAAACACCACCTGAAAAATAATCCTGTATTGCTGGTTGTAGAGATTGGCCCAAGCAGCCGGCTCCAGAGCTGTAGTGTTTCCAAAGCCCTATACTTGCTTAAATGTGTGGCATTTCTAGCTCTAAGAAAATTGAAGTCACATTGTGCAGTCTACGCTGTGCAGTTTGCTTTAAACACAGTCCTGGTGTTACTAGCTGTATCCTGGACCTTGCCACTGTTTAAATGCTT
The DNA here is from genome assembly GCA_032466535.1 of Forpus xanthops. Lineage (NCBI taxonomy): Eukaryota > Metazoa > Chordata > Aves > Psittaciformes > Psittacidae > Forpus > Forpus xanthops. The sequence goes on along the minus strand of JASSUY010032705.1, from coordinate 30,191 downwards.
TGCATGGCTACTAACAGAAGAGTGCCACAGCTTTAGCAGCCATTTAATGCATTTACCACTACTGTAGAGTGCTAACAGGTTTTCCACCAAGCCTGGGTCTTTTCAAGTTAGATATCCTTTCCAAAAGCTGTATAATATTAATGCTAGAGTACTAAAGAGGGAGGAAGCTAACTGATTGCAGGGAGAGAGGGGCAACATCTCCACAGCTGTGTGGCGCAGTCGGCATGCTGGAGGGAAGGGGTGGGATCCAGAGGGACCTTCAAAAAGGGCATTTGCAAATACTTAAGCCTGTTGTAAAGGAGAGTGACTGCCTGCTTTTCCATTTTAGGCTTTAAAGTTTGGATCACATAGGAAGTGAAAAGGGTGTTGAACTCACAAGAAGTGAATCTGGTACACCTAAGCCATGTAAATGTCTCTGTGCAAACATAGGTAGCATGGGGAATAGACAAGAGGAGTTAGAGGTGTGCACACCTGCAGGGCTATGATCTTACTGGCATCACAAAGATGTGGTGGGATGGCTCCTATGACTGGAGTGTTGGAATGGAAGGATACAAGCTTTTCAGGAAGGACAGGCAGGGTAGATGAGGAAGGGAAGTCACCCTCTCTGTCAACAGCCAGCTAGGGTACATGGACATCTGCCTGGAGCTGGATGAAGAGATGACTGAGAGTTTATGAGTCAGGATTAAAGGGAGGGCAGGGATAGGGGACATTAGACAGAATCTGCTATAGGCTGCCTGACCTTTAGCAGGAAGACTGCATGGATGAGGCCATCTGTAGACAGATACGAGCAGCCTCATGTTCACAAGCTGTGGTCCTCATGGGGGATTCAACCATCCCACTATCTGTTGGAGGGGCAACACAGCAGGAGATAAATAATCCAGGAGGTTCCAGGAATGTGTTGATGAGAACTTCCTTCTCCAAGTGATAGAGGAGCCAATGAGGAGAGGGCTATTGCTGGACCTTTTTCTCACTGAAATGCAAGGGCTGGTGGGGAATGTGAAGATCAAGAGCAGCTTTGGCTCTAATGATCATTAAATGCTGGAGTTCAATATCCTTAGGGCAGCAGGGAGGGTGCTTAGCAATCTCGCTACCCTGGTCTTCATGGGAGCATACTTTGGCCTTTTCAGGGATTTCCTCGATAGAGTATGATAGGATAAAGCTCTTGGGGAAAGAGAGGCCCAAGAAAGCTGGTTAATATTCAAGGATCACCTCCTCCAAGCTCAAGAGTGGTGCATCCCGACAAATTGGAAGTCAGGCAAGAATTCTAGGAGGTGTGGATGAACAAGGAAGAGCCCAAACACAAAAAGGAAACCTGCAGAAAGTGGAAGCAAGGTAGCCTGGGAGGAATACAGAGAAATTATTAAAGCACCTAGGGATCAGATGAAGAAGGATAAAGTCCTGACGGAATTAAATTCGACCAGGGACATCAAGGGCAACAGGAAAAGCTTCTGTAGGTGATGTTGGTGATAAAAAGAAAATCAGAGAAAATGTGGGCCCTCTCTGGAAGGATATGGGAGACCTGGTTACCCAAGACATAGAGAAGGCTGAGGTATTCAATTACTTTTTTGCCTCAGTCTTCACCAGTAAATATTCCAGCCATGCTGTCCAAGTCACGGAAGGAAAAGGCAGGGACTAGAAGGATGAAGAACTGGCCCTCTGGAGGAGAAGATCAAGTTCGAGACCATCTGAATAAACTGAAGGTGCACAAGACCATGGAACCTGATGAGATGCATCCGCAGGTCCTGAGGAAGTTGTGGCTGTAGTTGCCAAGCCATTATCCATTGTGTTTGAGAAGTTGTGTCAGGCTGGTGAAGATCCACTGACTGTGGTGCCTGGCAAGATTGTGAAGCAGATTCTCCTGGAAACTGTGCCACAGAAAATGAGGTGACTGGTGACAGCCAACATGACTTCACCAAAGGCCAGTTGTGCCTGAAAAATGTGATGGCCTTCTGTGACAAGGTTACAGCATTGGTAGATAAGGGAAGAGTGAAGTCATCTACCTGGACTTGTGCAAAGTATTTGACACTGTCTTACATGACATCCTTGTCTCTAAACTGGAGAGATGTGGGTTTGATGGATGGATGGATCACTTGTTGGATAAGGAATTGTCTGAATGGTTGCACTCAATGACTTGATGTCCAAGTGGAGACCAGTGATGAGTGGTATCCCTCAGGTTGGTATTGGGACCAGTGCTGTTCAACATTTTTGTTGGTAACATGGACAGTAGGATTGAGCGTGCAGTTGGCAGGTTTGCCAGTGACACTAGGCTCTGTGGTGCAGTTGACACACTGGAGGGAAGGGATGGGATTTAGAGGGACTTTGACAGACTTGAGAGGTGGGCCAGTACCAACCTCATCAAGTTCAACCAGGCCAAGTTCAGGGTCCTGCACCTGGGATGGTGCAGGCACAAATACAGGCTGGACAGAGAGTGGATTGAGAGCAGCCCTGAGGAGAAAGACTTGGGGCTGTTTGTTGATAAGAAGCTCAATATGACCTTGCAATATCTGCAGCCTGGAAAGCCAACCATGTCCTGGGCTGCATCAAAAAGAGCATGGCCAGCAGATCATGGGAGTTTATTCTCCCCCTCTACTAGGCTCTAGTGAGACCCCACCTGGCGTATTGTATTTGGTTCTAGGGCCCCCAACACAAGAAGGATGTGGATATGTTGGAGCAAGTCCAGAGTAGGGCTATCAAGATGCTCAAAGGACTAGAGCACCTCTCTGATGGAGACAGGCTTGAGAGAGCTGGGCTTGTTCAGCCTGGAGAAGAAAGCTCCAGGGAGACCTTAGAGCAGCTTCCAGTGCCTAGAGGGACTCTACAAGAAATCTGGAGAGGGACTTTTTACAGGGGCATATAGTGACAGGACAAAGGGGAATGGCTTTAAACTGACAGAGGGAAGATTTAGGTTAGATGCAATGAAGGAATTATTTACTGTGAGGGTGGTGAGGCAGTGGCACAGATTGCCCAGAGAAGCTGTGGCTGCCCCTTCCCTGACAGTGTTCAGGGCTACGTTGGACAGGGCTTGGAGCAACCTGCTCTAGTGGAAGGTGTCCCTGCCCACGGCAGGCGGTTGGAACTGGGTGAGCTTTAAGATCCCTTCCAGCCCGAACCATTTTCTGATTTAACTCATGATGTGTAATTCATGGCATAGGGGGTGTCTTGGTAGACAGATCTTTATTGCATAAATTGGAATTTAGTACCATGCTAGATTAAGTCCTGAGAAATATATGTACTGGCAGGTTTTAGTGAACAAAAGTTTGTGTTGGGTTTTTTTCCTCATGTCAGAACAAGGTTATTGTAACACAGTGGTGGTTCGTGGAGAAAGCACAATATGTTTGTCTCCTCCTGACCTGTTTATTGGCTCCAACTTTCTGTTTGGGCAAAAAGCTTTAAAGCTTTTGAAAATTTAATTTTAGCTTGATATGAGAGAAATAAAGTTTTGTAATCATGGAACCAAAACAACACTTCGGATAGACATTGTTGTATATGGGTTTATCCATTTTTTAAACTTAGTAGACTGGTTTCTGTTCAAGCAGCTGATACACTATATTTTGTTTATTTTGTTTTGCAGGGCAGTATGACTGCAATGACTGTATTTTTTCCTTTGGATACAGCTAGGCTTAGACTTCAGGGTAAGTGTCAAACACTAGTTTCTTTGAACCATGGTGTTTCTGTTCATCTTGGCTTGGGCACTTGTGAGGGTAGTTGTAGGGGGACCTGTCTTGCATGAACAGGAATCTTACCTGTGTAACACTAGCACCATTTAATCACAAACACTATCTTTCAGCTGAAGGTAAATCTCCCTTTTGGGAGATGGGGCAAGTTTTTAACTGGCTGAAAAGCTGTGTGATCTGTGGTCAGACATGGCTTTCAAATGGTTATCCAAGGGCAAAAAAAGAAAAATAAAGATGTGAGATTACACAGGATTATATTTATGCTTATATATTATGTTGCTTTTGGCTGCTGAGAACACTTCAAAACACAGGACAGTATCATGGAAAACTAATCTAGAATTATTCCTGAGAATGGTTTAAAGGGAAAAATCAGGGTTAGAACTGAGGGTGAGAACATCCAGTTTTTACAAAAATGCATCTGGGTATAAAATTTGTTGTTCTAATGCTGTACCAGCGACTCAAAAGTCACAGAATCACTAAGTGTTTTAGAGCTGTGGCTAAAGCGCTATTAAGAACTAGAAGGCCAGGTCATCAGAAATCTATGGCTGAGAAACCAGCACCATGTTGCTGTTGAGCAGCTTTCAGTGAAGGAAGAGAAAGTGTTTTGCTAAGGCTTAGCTCTTTGCTTTGCTAGTGGCGCTAGTCTGGAGTCCAAGGCATGATTTTGAGAGCAGTTAGTCTGGCCTCTTACCTAATGGGAGCCTACCTTCAGTTCATGTTGCAGCCATCTCCAATGAGGAACAGATAACTACGGATACTCCAGTGCACAACAGAACATGCCAGTCTGGCAAAGAATAAAACAAGGAAGGAACTTTACCTAGTAGATAAAATGAAGGAGACACTTTCTGGTTTTGCTGCAGAAATAGGTAACATCTGTTCTTTATGAGAAAGAAGAAACATGCTTTTCTGGGGTATGTTCAGAATAGGAGGGATAAGGACTTAAAGTGTTTGCTAAAAATTGGAATAATACAGAAGGTTGATTCTTCTGTCTTCCAGTTGATGAGAAGCGGAAGTCTAAGACAACACCGGCAGTCTTACTGGAAATAATCAAAGAAGAAGGCCTGTGAGTAGATACCAATTTTCTGCTTGTTTTCGTGTAAATAAGCTGTAAAACTAATTTGGATTTGCTTTTAAAGTGGAATAGTTAGTCCATATCTGCATAGGCAGATTTTTTACTCTGAATTGTCTTCATGTAAGTGTGGTATGATTTGCATCATCTTATGTGTTCATCTGTAGCTGATTTGGATTAGTTTTCTTGAGCACCTTATGTAATTGATCTGCTGAGTGATGTAACTGTGCCTTCATTAGCAAGGTAGCCATGCCTCCTTAGGAATGCAGGTTTGTACACAAATGTACTTTCATGTACCTGATAAACCAGCTTTGTCTGCCTGGAGTCTTGGGTGTGTGCATTTCTCATAACTAAGATGAAACTCTTGGGCAGCTGAGCCACTTTCAACAGGAGAATTCCCAGTTGGAAGTTTTCTGTCCTCTAAAGTGTGTGCAAGTAAACAAGAAGTAATTCTTTATCCTGGTGACATTAAGATCTGTCTAAAAGCGGTTACTTTCAGCGATGCTATGCTTTAGTATTTGCCACAGTCTGAGCTAGCTGGGAAGACAGTTGTATGCATGTCTTTGTTACAAATAATTTTCCTAAATGTATCCCTGGAACTCTTCAGTAGATTGGAGCTTCCAGGACATTGAAGTTGACAGAAGTTTGGCTTGGCCAATAATGTTTTGCCAACTTTGAACTGGAGCAGTTGGTAGTTGTATGCATAAGTAGTTCTCAGGCAGTTGATCTCTTGTGTTTCCTCATTACTTTGTCACAAGAGGGTGGCAAGTAAGCTTCCATTTAAAAAAAGAAAGGAAAGAAAAAAGAGAAAAAAGAAACAAAAGTAAATTGGAGAGACTGAAAAAGTGGTCATCCTACTTTTCCTGTGAAACAGAAAACAGTAATTCTGGCAAGAGGGGAACATTGTTGCTTCCAAAGATTTTGGGAAGGCCTGGCTAAGCAATGAATGATACAATAGTTTTAGGGATGTGTCTGGAACAACCAAAAACCCAAAACAACAATAAATCTGAAATGTGATTCAAGATCATAAGCTTAAACAGGGGAAGCTCAGGTTTGACATAAGAAGTTCTTTACTGTGAGGGTGGTGAGGCACTGAACAGGTTGACCAAAAAAGTGGTAAATGGTCCATCCCTGGCAGTGTTCAAGGCCAGGTTGGACAGAGCCTTTGGTGACATGATCTGGTGTGAGGCGTCTGTGCTCATGAAAGGGAGGTTGGAACTAGCTGACCTTAAGGTCCTTTCCAAGATGTGATTCTGTATTGTTTGTGTGAATTTGTAGGCTTGTCTCATATCACATCACACTTCAGTGAGACTGCTTTTCTTATCTATGGATTTAGCTAATGGACATTCGGTAGAAGTTTATCAAACAGCTTTGCTTTCATCCTTTTGTAGGTCAGATAAAAGGTGTTCACTTATATACACTGAGGTTTTTCTCAAGGTTGCAGTTTAGTTTTCAAGTTAGGTTTTATTTGTGTGCAGAAGCATCTGTGAATTACAGGTGCTAACACTGACAACCCAAGTCATTAAAATAAACTAATGTTTCTTGTCTTGGTTTTGTGTTTTGTATTGCAAGATGTTTAATTTGAAAATAATTTCTTATGAAGCAAAACCAAACTAAAACTCTCAGGGGCCATAGCCATAAAGGGTGTTTCTCCCTTTCTTTTTCAGCACAGAAAAGATATGTGATGCAAGAATTGCTTTAATTCTACACATGACTAAATGTATAGTCAATTAACTAGTAACTTGAGTTAGCTAAGCCTAGAGCTTCAGTTACACTCTTAATACTGTGCTGTATTTCCACCTACATGGGAGGGAGAAGCACTTGGTGCATCCAAGGTGAAAAAATAGCATTTACATTGTAAGAACAGTCAGATGCTGCATTTATCATCCTTGCATCTTTTATGGTCTCCTTCTTGGGGGTCCTTATATTCTTTGTATTCTCAATATTCTGATGAATACTGAAGAGCCTCCATGATTACTACTAATTGTTGAAGAGATTTCTTATGCAATTAACATGATACCAGTTCTCTACTTGTCCCATGCAGCATCAGTGAAGGTGTATATCATTACCTCTTTCTGGATGTATTGTAGAACATGCTGTTGAGTTGTCCTTGTTTCACAGGCTCTTCAGGCCTGCCAGAGAAGGGAGCTTTGTTAGTCAGGTGTTACGAAATAATTTTTAAATTAAGATAGATTTAGATGATACACAATGACAGTTACAACACCTCAAAAATAACACAGCTGTGAATCATAAAGCAGTACTCAGGTTTTCATCTATTTGATTAATCAAGTTTAATTTCAGTAGGTGATGTCTGTTTCTTGCTTACCTGACTGATTTGCTCTAGATTTTAGTGGAAGACATTTGTTAGAAATGCCTCCCACCTGCATATCTCATATGCCATATGTCTCAGGTTGCATCCTTTGGAAAACTCCTCTTGGTGAAATACATTCATTTCAGTAATTAGTCTTCTGGTTTTAAACATTATGGGAGAATCCAGACTTTTTTTTCTTCCTTATCTTATGTGTTTGGGCTGTTTTGTCCAGCTTTATTAAGCATTGCTTTGTTTCATTAGAGATTTGAGCATCTTTTTACTGTGGGTTTTTTTTTCTCCTTGTGTATTGGACCGATGACTCTTTCTCAACAAAGATGAGAATTCTTGTCATGCCTTTGTATGTTTTAGTACACGGTTTGAACTGATTGTAATCAGTATGTACGCTAGCATACAGACTGCAAACATGTATTCATCCCCTGGATGTTTGTAGTTCACTGCTGGCTGTTGGTAGAGTTGCATGTAGAATACAGTATTATATCTCTGGGACGCTCCATGTTGCATCAACCAAATCGGATAAATATTTTGCTGATCCATATGACTTTTTCCTCTCCATTAGGTTGGCACCATATCGAGGATGGTTCCCTGTTATCTCCAGCCTTTGCTGTTCCAATTTTATTTATTTTTACACATTTAATAGTCTTAAAGGTCTCTGGGTCAAAGGTCAGCATTCAACCACTGGAAAAGACTTGGTTCTTGGGGTTGTTGCAGGTAAGATTTAAAAACCTCAATTTCATCCAATATTGATTTTTAGTATATCTAATATTTTTCCTTATGAAGTCCACTGGAGATCACGCCGAGTGCTTACACCTGCCACTATATGTAGACCTGCTTTGTTGTACAGCTCTGATTTGCTCTTGTGTATCCTCCTCACAAGTAAGTGCATAAGCTGTTCTGTAGTGAATTCAGGCACAAAGCACAGTATTTTATTTGTCTAGTGTGTTTACCATGGTATCTAAGCATCATCATTGAGATTTTTGAAGACAAATGGCAAGGGAAGGTGATAGTTTATTTCAGAGGAAAACATGTATGCCAGTTCCAAAGTATTTTCGATTATAAGTAAGTTTTTAATGTAAGCATTTGGGTGTCACTTTTCAGACCTTTTTTAGGGTTATCAACTGAAAGTGACAGGAAGTCCCTAGATATATGTGGGTCCAGTGGGACTCTATGTTCTTTTTCATCCCTTCTTCTCATATGGATGCTACAGTGGTGTTTTTTTTAAGGGATGATGACATTAAGTGGCTTTTCTAGCAAACCCTATGTGAAAAGTCACTACCATGTGCCTGCATTTGCCAGTAGTATTCCACAGGAACAACTGCTCGTGCAACCATACTGGAAGAAGCTGATTTAGCAACAATAACAACAAAAAAAATCTGCATAAAAGGCTTGTGACTTTTAATTTTTTGGGGAGTGGGTGGGGGAAGGCTTTTTGTTTACTTTTTGGTAGTTTCTTGTACTTTCAGTGTAGGCACAACGACTGGCTGGATAGTTGGATGAAAGTAAGGAAAGCAATTTTGAAGTTGGCTTTATACATTCTGGAACAAAGGCTACAGGACTTAGGGTAACAGGTTGTTAGTTAAATGACTTCTTCAGTGTCAGTAGATTATGTCCTTACAGTGGAATAATATCTGGTATAAATTGAAAAATTCAGTTTAAGGTGTTTACTAATTCTTTCTACGAACTTTTCATTCCTACTACTGCTAGCAAATGTTGATTGGGAAAATACATTAAGAATAAAACAAACCCCCCCAAAAAAACAAACAAAAAATATGCACCAAAACAAACAAATGAAAAAAAATCACAAACAAAACCCAAACCTTTCCAGTCTGGAAAATAAAGTATTATGACTTTTTCCTTTAAAAATTACAAATAGACTCTGCTCTAACCTTTTGCTCCTTAATGTAATCACATTGACTTTGGTTAAGAGAGATTAATGTGGCTTGCCTTTTCTAGTGCTTGATTTTGCTCAGAACATCTTTGGAGGGCTGATTAGTCTTTACGAAGGATACTGAAATATATTTATGTTTATATTCTGATTTTCTGAATCCTCTTTAGAGAAAAGAAAAAGAGCAAACAGGCACAACGTAGGTGGTAAGGTTTCACCTTTGTCAGATTTGCTCTTCTTGATAGTGATGTATCTCAATGTAACTCAGTCTGTCACTTGGATTCCTACCCAAGCAACCAGTGTAGAAACATTTGCTAATTTCTGTGATGCAGAAATATTAATAAGAAAGATCAGAGACTTGGTTTTACTTAGTTACTTCAAAGTAACTGCCTCAGTTATTACTGAACAGGAGAGACCTGTGTCAGGTGATTGCAAAAGAGATGTCACTTAATCCTTTTCCCTGTTTATTTAGACCTGTATTTTGCAGCAGGTTTTTTTTTTTTTTTTCAGCCTTATGTATGCTTGTGTATTTCTTTTACCCCATCCTAATTTCTGGTACTCAGCTTTCAAGCTTTACTGCTGGGGTTTGGTATTGTGTGTAATTCTCTTGCCACTCTAAGCCTTACTTAGAATATTTGCAGAATCCTGTGTTTTCCACCTTAAGTATACTTAGTGAATCTGAAAGATAGATATTCTCATTCTTTTGGCAGTGTAGGAGCTCTGTTCTGGTAATAAAGCTACATTCATTTATCTGTTTTGAACTCTCATTATAAAATAATCCTTCTAACTTTATCACTGTTTCTGGAAGCAGGCAGGCTTCAAGTCATAATGGAGTGAAGTAGGGCATGAAAAAGTAGAGCTTGTGCTCCAGTGTGGTGTAGTATGCAGCGAGATAACAAGTTCACTTAAGATTCCTTCATTGTGTTCGCATTTGGTGTATTTTGTTGTCTGGTGTGACTTTTGGGTTTTGTTTGGTTAGTTGGTTTGGAGTGTTTTTTTCTGTTTGTTTTGGGGAAGAGTAGCAGAGATGTCTTCCCACTGCTTGCAGTGGTGGGACTGTGGGCGATACCTGAAGTACCTTGTTAAAAATTACCACTGTACTTTTTCCATATGCTGCGTTAATTGTGTTTCCTACTTCCTACCAGTAATTTCAGTAGCCTGTGAATCAGGGTAAAAGCGGATAAGAAAACATTTGAAATAATCTTCTGGTTCTTGCTGATGTTTCTTGTGCTGTGTTTTATGTTAGGTGTAGTGAATGTTCTCTTGACCACTCCTCTTTGGGTGGTGAACACACGTCTGAAGCTGCAGGGAGCAAAATTTAGAAATGAAGACATCGTACCAACGAATTACAAAGGCATAATAGGTAAGCACCGGTTACTGTCCTCAACCAAAGAAAAGTTCATTAAATTAAATATATCAAGGACTTTGAAGTTTGAAGACTTGTTCACATAACTTATTTCACTCTGGAATCTCTATGCTTCCCTTCTGCTTTACTGTATTTGAGTTTTGCAGGAAACTGGATGTGGCTGTTTCTGATGGTAATTAAGAGTTTATAGTATGCATACCAGTAACTAAAACACCTTTTACAAAGGCAGGTATCTTACCATAGAAATATTGGAGTAGTAGTGAGCCCAGTTAGGTGGTATTGGGGGTCTGAGTTTGGACAGACAATTTGCAGATTAGACTTCACTCACTTTAATCTCTTCTTCACCCACATGTTCAGGCTGTCTTCCTTTTAAAAATATGTAGTGTTCTAATTTTGAAGAAGGTTTAGAAGACCTTAATGCTGAGCTTATACTAAAGAAAGCAAGATGTCTTTGCAGATGATAAGCTTTGTTTATGTTAATGGTGGTATGTGCCAGAACCTCCTTTGTCGCTGTTTTTCTGTTAAATTCCAGATTAGAATGGAAGATTAGAAAGTTACAGAAAAGACTGCAGTGGACTTTTAAACACTTTGAATATTACGCTTTAACTTTTCTTAACCTTCTACAGTCAGAATTTTGTACTCAGAATTTTACTGATTCCTCCCTTCCCCCCCTTCTCAGATGCCTTTCATCAGATAATACGAGATGAGGGAGTCTTAACTTTATGGAATGGTACTTTCCCCTCCTTGCTTCTGGTCTTCAATCCTGCCATACAGTTCATGTTTTATGAAGGCTTCAAACGGAAGCTTTTGAAAAAGCAGCTGCAAGTGAGTATGTTTTGAGGCCAGTTCATATCAGTATGTTAGAAAGCCATCGTTTTTCCTCAGGACATAGATTATTTTTACATGAGATCTTGCATCACAAATGAGGCTTGGGTTTTTTACTGTCTTTAGTCAGTACTGCAGCAGTAGTGCTCTGCTTGTGCCTGATGGATCTATACAGTTACATTATGGACAGTACATTTTTGGAGTGATTAGCTTCCCTCTGCATCATTATTTGTCTGTTGGCTATTTGCTATATTTATTTTTCATTATTCTTTTAAATAACTTAGTTCTGTCTTAAATTAGGGTATGGTTTGTCCATGATCATGGAGAGGGAAAATACATTTTTTTTTTCCCCTGGTACTGGTCAGTTATTTTTGACAATGTTTTTCTCCCTATTTGATCTTTGTTGTCTTAAGTATCAGATTGGCTTTTGTTTTCTTATGATATGCATGAGTGTGCATATTTCTGATTGCAGTCAGCATATTTTGCAAATGTGGAGCATGTTTTAAAATGGACACGTACTTATTTTTGGTGATTTCTATTAGGCTGTGATAGGCTGTAATCAATCTTAGGCTGTAACAATGTATTTGATGCATTGTGGAACCCTCTGGGCTTTGGAGGTGAGTTGGGGTTTCCAGGTAGTGTTCTTATGGGAGGAGATTTTTACCTTGTGTCATCAAGACTAAAGTTCTGCCTCATAGCGGAGTGATTACATCTCAGAATTATAGAGGAGTCTTTTACTGTTGCCTTTTCACAAATGCTGTGTGACTTGTGTCGTGGATTAAGCCCAGCTGGCAACCCAGAACCATGCAGCTGCTCACTCACTTCCTCCCTTCCTTCTCCCACTCCCAGAGAGATGGGGAGGAGAATCGAAAGAATGTAACTCCCACGAGTTGAGATAAGAGCAGTCCAGTAGCTAAGGTATAACACAAACCACTGCTGCTGCCACCAATAATAATGATGATAAGGGAAATAACAAGGAAAGAGAATGGAACCACTCACCACCTGCCAGCTGATACCTAGCCTGACCCTAGCAGTGATATAACCCTTCTGGGTAACTGCCCCAGTTTACATCCTTGCCATGATGTGCTGTGATATGGAATGGCTCTTTGGCTAGTTTGGATCAGGTGTCCTGTCTCTGCTTCCTCCTGTCTTCCCCTCCTCCCTGGCAGAACATGAGACTCAGAAAGTCCTTGGTCAGGCTAAACATTACTGAGCATCAACTAAAAACATTGGTGTTATCAGCGCTGTTTTCCAGGCCAAAAGTCAAAACCACAGCACTGCACCAGCTACTAAGTACAGAAATGACTGCTACTGCTGAAGCTAGGACGTTTGTTGATTTAAATGATGCAAAAGCTGAAATACTTACTTACTGATGGTATGCTTAAATGCTGTCTCCTGGCCTTTTGTCTACTCTTGGTGCTTTAAATTGATCTAGTTGTATGGCTTTCTGCACTATGTTTTAGTAACCTAGTTATAACGAGAAATGCAAAAGCTTGTGAGCAGGTGGAAGCTACAAATAAACATTAGTTGTGGGAAAGTAAGTTGGTTGAAGTATAACTCTTTAAAATGAGGAGACCCAGATACTTTGTGAGATCTTTATGCCAAAGATACTTAGACAACTCCATACCAGCTAGCAATACAGACCCCCCAAATACATAATGAGTAATTGACTGTTTCAGTATGTGTGGAAGTAATATGTTCTTTATCTATTGAACAGCTCACATCTTTGGATGCTTTTGTCATTGGTGCAGTAGCCAAAGCAGTTGCCACCACCCTCACTTACCCTCTGCAGACAGTACAGTCAATTCTGCGGGTGAGTAATAATTTCATTCCAGTGTAGCTGCCTCTGACTTGTTCTGTATAATGCAGACCTTTTTCATATGGCTTGTTTTTCTTGGTGTTAATGAGCCCTTTAGTTTGGGAAATCCTTTTGCACAATGCAGGCCACTGATAAGGATGCTTCTCTTTCTTGATTCTGTACCTACAGATTCTGATAGGACTTGGTATTACTGGTGCATATCTTTTTCAAGCAACTAGTAGGATTGATAACATAGTGCATTGGCATAGTGTCTTACAGAAGATGATGCACCATACTACAAAAGATGTAGATTTACCTCTTTGAATATAAATACAAAACTTGTCAAGTGGGAAGTTAAAATTAAATCCCTTAAACCCTGTTTGTTTCCAGATGACCTAGGGTAATCCGAAAAAGTTCTATTCATAGGTTTGGTTTTATTCAGATGATGACCTGCCGTTGACAGTAGCCAGAATATGATTCATCAGGGGATGCTGAGCTCCCTCATAAATAGTACCTTTAACCACTTGTCTGGCCTTGTACACTAATTGTAGTGGTAATGAAAACCATTGCATTTATTCTCATTTGTGATTTGTAAGTATACTGGATAATGCTGCTACCTTCAGCATATACTGATACATAAGTATATTCTGTGCTTTCTAACATATTTTTGTAAGTTTTTTTCTTGATGGTTTCTATAACAGCTAAATATTAATGTTACTTCCGGAAATATGATGCTTTCCTAAGGAAAAACCATAACTTGCTGTATGTTAAAGCCATTATATATGTTCTAAAACTTGCATGAATTTGGAGAATGAGTTGAACGTGAGCCTTCCATGCCTAGTGTCCAGTCTTGTGTAATAGGGGATTTTTCTTGTTCATCTGGAAAAGTGATTTTCATCCAAGTTTTATAATTATTTTAGGTTTTTTTTCTCTCTAATTGGAGTGGGCTTGTACGTATTTTGCTTTTTTGATAACCTGTAAAAAAACAGTTTGAATGCTGTATTTCTGGCAGGATTTGAATATGTTTACTGTGTGGTATTGATACCCTGAAGAAGGCACTAGATAAAACTCTTCACAGCTTTCTACTTCAACACCCTAATGGTACACAAAATGGCATCTGCATTATAGATGTGTGAGCCACATGTTAATTTTGTCAGCAGTCATCTTTTCTGAAGTTTTCATAACTTTGGATGATCAGTGCCTTCATTCAGTGTCTTGCCCTGTTTTAATAGCCTGTACACATCTCAGAAATTAAAAGTAGTAACACAGGCTTCTGTTACTGAAGTGACAGATGTAGAAAAACACTTAACAAATACAGCTTTGTGTGGAGAAGTTGCAACATCAGTCTGTTTCCAGTTGATGTGTTTTCTGCTGGTGTGAAGGAGAACTGGAAAGAAAGTTGGAGTGATCTATTTTAGCCTTAGCCTTGCACAGCAGTACAATTTTCACTGGGCTGCGTTAGTATAACAACTTCAACCTTTGTTCCTTTCTGTAGTTGCAATTTTGTGACTATTATTTCATGTTCTGTCTATCTCCTTTTGGCTTTTTGAACAGAATTCTTCTGTCTCTTGCTGACAGTGGTATCCTGTAAAACCAAGGCAGCTCCGGCACATTGTGCTGCCACTTTGATGTACTCAGCAGCTGCTGCTTACTGCTCACCTCAGCTGAAGCTAGCTAGTTTGCTGCTGGCTTGCCACAGTCAGTTACCTTTCTTCTAGAGCACAGCTAACCATCAGCAGCCTGGTGGTTGTGGACTTCTTTTTTCACAGTGGCCCACTGAAATAAAGTGGCCTATATGCTACTTCTCAATGCCAAACCATCCTCTCCTTGTGATGATGGGGGATAAAAGAACCCTATCTCTAGTTCTACAGTCATTATGTTGTGACTGTACTTGTTTATAATTGTTATATATACACTTGTTTCCCTTGTTATATACTTGTTTCCCTTTGATCTGTGAAAGAAGTAATAGCCAGAAACCCTGAACACTTCTGACAAGAACGGAGGAAATGTGCACCTGCTATACCTGTGCTGTCCAGTTCAGACTTGCTCTACTTCATAATCAATCGTAGAATACCAGGTTGGAAGGGACCTCAAGGATCATCTGGTCCAATCTTAATGTGTTTTCTAATCTAAAGCTAGCATTGTTATATTTGATGATGCTTTTGTCACTCACACTGACATATATATGAAAAAAGTTACAAATAAAAGTTTAGTAGTTTCAGAAGTAACATTCTGCATGAAGCAGCACCTTGTATAGTTGTGGGGTTACTTGAAACAATTTTAGCAGATTTAAATGCAATGTAATACAATCTCTAATCATGATTCATTAAAAACTTATGATAATCATTAAATATGAATAATTAAATATTATTCATAAACTTAAACATAATTAGGTTCTATCATCAAAGTAGAAGTAGACGTCTCTTTTTCAGTCTTTAGCCTTCAGAAGCTTACTATTGTTTGAAAGTTATTAGGGTTCTTTGTAAAGAACTCACTAAACATTTTCTTTCAACTTTTTGGCAAAGCATTCTTCTTGCTTCCATACAATGAGCACTTACCCTGTATAATGGATAGCAGTCAGCATGTTCCAGCCTTGCCATTTGTTACATCTGTGTCGTTTTCAGTCAATAAAAATACCCAGGACAAGGGTTACTTATTAGGCATTGAAACCATTCTTTAGCTTATGTGTTGGTAAACAGTGGATAAATTAAATTTGTCACTGGAAAAATAGCAATTCTGGTCATGTTCTTAGTCATACTGGGTGAAAGCATTCTCATTAAAACTCAAGCCTCTTTTCTCCAGTACAAAGAATGCCAGTCCTTTTGGGAAATCTTCTGCAGTAATCAGTGAAGCATTGATGACCTACAGAGAAAGTAACTTCTTTTTTCCTTTTGATGAACTTTTCCTTACAGTACAAAAATAGTCTAATGGTAGAGAAAAAAGGAGAAAGAAACACCTAATCTTGGAGTTGTCTGTAAGCCTGTGAATAACTGGGGCAGTGACTGGCATTGTTGCTTGGAATTTAGCAATTTTTTGGGGTGTGCCTGAGTCTTTGACAGTAATCCTTAGCGTTGATTTATGAATATCAAATTAATTGTTGATGAGAAGATAGTGGATTGTGAGCAAATATTTGCTGATAAAGGGAGATTTCTAACAATGTTCTGTCACTGCTATGTCTTTAAGATGACGTGTGTCATCCTGGCATTTTCTTACAATTTCTGAACTGCCTCTGTCTGTTTGCATACTCTACCTACTGTCAGTAGTAATTTCTTTCACCAAAGAAGTAGCAGTTGCCTGAGTAAGTTCTGGGAGAAACTCATCCACAGGCAGTTGCTCAAGTTCACCTTTCTTAGCACAGAAGCATAATATAGGTAAAAAAGCTTCAAAAGCTGTTTGGCTATGTTGTTATAAATACAAGTATGGCAAGCCTTGTACACTAATAATTCATAGTTACAGCTTGCACAGTTCTGTCAACCTGTCTCAGATAAGTGTATCCATGAATCCTAGAAAAGGAGTTGCTGAAATTGCTAGTTTAACTCTGAGACATAAAATCACAGCAACAGCTATCATGCCTGCTGAAAATCAGTTTGTGAATAAACAAATGCAGTAAGAGAGTATTATTTAGACCAGGTAGGTGGATCAAACATTCTTCCGCAGCAGTACACGTGATTGTTTTGCTCTGAGATGCATTGCTGGGCAGATGAATTTTGGGTTTAGCTCTGCAATCTCAGTGTAATAATGGCTTTGAATCTTTTGTGAAATGAGAACTGTGCAAGCCAGAAGTTGTTTTGAACGTCATGTCCCTACTAAGGCTGCAAATTACACTTTTAAGATCTTGAAAACTGTTTCCTCCAGAGCAACTGAAAGAGAGCATCTATGGCTACGCGTAATTTCTTAGAATCCATCTTAAAATGAAAACCAGTTATTGTAGCAAATAGCATTTTTGTGCTTTCTGTGTAAAGTTGAATAGTGTCAGCTTTGGCCTCAGTTCTTCACTGATGGCTGGTACAACCTGGAAAATGTTAGAAGAGGTTTAAGATAGGCTTTCCAGATCTTATGCATGTTGATTTCTTTGCCCAGCACCACGGAGAAATAGTGAAACAAAATGTTCTGCCTTTATTTGTTTTCCAGTTTGGACGCCATAGGTTGAACCCAGAGAACCGAACTCTAGGCAGTCTTAGAAATATTCTTTACCTTCTTCAACAGAGAGTGAGGTGAGTTTTTTGTGGTTTTTTTTCTAACATGATATAGAAGACTTGAGTACTACTATTATGTTGAAAATGTCATTGGATCTACATTACGGGGGGGATTGCCTCCCTTAAACTTGCCATTTGAATCAACCTGGGTTTTGCAATATTGCAGAACAAGTACACAAACAGAAATTCTTCTAAACACCCGTAGATAACTGGTGTCAAGGATATCTATGGGTATCAGTTCACCTTTCATCTTGAAAAGAAGCAAGTTTCTTGCACAAAAGACAATGTTCTGCAGAATTTTCTCTTTAACATGTTAGACATAGCTGGCACTCTAGATCAAGAATGAATTTAAGATTCTTATGGTTGTAAGTAGTTGTGATATTAATTGTTCTTTGTAGTGTACAGATTTACTTATAGGAGGCTATTCACACTTGTTTTCTTGTTTGCTTGTTTTCTTTCTTAGGCGTTTTGGATTAATGGGACTCTACAAAGGCCTTGAAGCAAAGCTCCTGCAGACAGTCCTTACTGCTGCTCTTATGTTTCTAGTGTATGAGAAACTGACTGCTGCAACCTTCACAGTCATGGGATTAAAGCATTCACGCAGGCATTAAAAAAGGGACCTATGCCAAAGATTATGGGGTCTCGAAAACACATGCCATTTCTGAGACCAGACTGGGTAACAAAGGGTGCTCACTTCCTTGATTTCTTTTTAGCCATCTCCATCTCCATTATTTGGAGAAATTTGGAATATACTCTATAGGGTCTGTCATCAGGAGTTCAAGAATAGCACATTCCTTATTCTTCTGTGGACTCACAGTGTTAAGAAACAAAGCAGAGACCTTATTTAAGCACTTGACTTGAGATTTTAATGATTTGGTTGACATTCTTGGCAAGGACAAGTCTCTCTCACTTTGCTTTCTTGTTTTCCCTCAAATAACCCTCAACTATTCTTCTACCTTTACCTTCTGTCAGCAGTGCTGGGGCTGGTTTTATGTTGTTTTCCTTGTCTTGTGTTTATGTCAATTCTTACATGGTTCATTAAAATAATTCATAAAGAACAAGATTTTTTACGTGGTTTTCTTTTAACTTCAAGTATGCTTGTGACACAGGATGGTGGGATATTGCTCCAAATATCTGGTGGTGAGATTTCTGAACTGCTAGAATGTGCATTATCAGTGAATAGGCATGCTGCCTTCTTGAATCCACCCACTTTTAATCCTGAAAATTTCAAATGTGGATACTGGCTAGACAGGAGGAACATAATCTCCTGCTTTTTCAAGATGAGTACCTCCAGCTGCCTCAAAAACAGACTTGCTGCTCCGTTAGTGAAGTTCTGTAACCCTGTTTCTTGTGAGCATGTGTGAATTCACACCGTGTTCTCAGAGCAGACAAGGAGCTCTGCCCTATACTTCAGAAGTGGGGTGTCCTTTCAAAAAATGTGCTGTAATTTTTTTTATACTGATCTTCCCAGACACTTTCCTGACCATAAAACTTAAAGGCCATAACTGTTGTCCCAGTTAACGTGTTTATGTTCTTTTTCTATAGTTTTGGTCAATAGTCTTAGATCGTATAATCCAAGTAAATCCTGCTGTGTTCATCATTAAGTGAGCAGCAGGTTTGTTAGGATTGTTCTGAAGAACAGTTTTATGTTTGAAGTATTGAGAAATTCCATGGTAGTTTAAGACTGTCTGGGAGAAGAATTGGGTGCTGCAGGAAATAGATTACTGAATTGCTAAAGAGCATCCTTTTGGGGGTCTGAATTGAGTTAATTCAAAGTATGATAATGATAATGCTGTCTTTTGAACAAGAATAAAACCCTTTACACTGACTGCTTCTTTAAGAGAATTATGATTATACAACAAAAATACTCTTAATTCAGTGCTGAATGCTTTTCAGCTCAAGTGAGATTTACACATGACAAGTTAGAATGAAAAAGTGTAATGATTATACTGTAATTATACTTTGATCCATGAAATTTAAGTCTGTAGACTTTACCACTGGAAAAGAAACAATCACAATTCTGGGAATTACATTGGAAATACTTATTTGACTGAAATGAGTTATCCTGGGGGAAGATGGTCTGCTGTCTTTTTGGGGGTTTTAATAGAAATTCAATCAGTAGTATGGCTCTTGATAAGCTTCTTCATTTGGAAATTCCTGCTGTCAGGATCATTGTGGGGAAGCTGAGAAACCCTTTGCTGTATGCAAATGAGAAGTGATTCTCATGTCACTTCTTGGGGTGTGTGGCTGCTAGAAGCTGTAGTTCAGTGTGTCTTGCGTTTTTCTGCTCTGAGCAATTACTGTAGATACGGGAACATTTTTTTTCTGGTTGCTCTACCTGTAAGAAGAAAGCAAATGCTTGCTGGTTGTTTAGCCAATGTGGTTTCACAGGGATAAAGAAATACCTCATTCTTGCAAAATAACCTGAATGCAGAACTGTGTGGAGAGGAGTTCTGCCCTCCGCTGTGTCTGTGCGACCATTAAACGTGGATTCGATATTTTGCACTATACACTGCTGACCAATTGTAATGGAACAGCTTCATAAAGGGACGGAAACAAAAGCTATTGAAGCTGAGAGCATCTTCAGTCTCCTTTTAGTGATAGACTTAATGGCATTTAAGTAATGCATTCTGTAGTATTGATTCAAACATTAGACTGAACTAAATGGAAGAGTACTAGAGATGGCCGAGGAATTGCTCAGTTGTTTGTGCAATCAGCAGACACCATTCATGTTACAGGTGGTACTTCCACCTAAGTTTTCTCAGGTGTAGTTTGATCAAGTGCTTAGCATTTCTGTTAGAATTCCTAAAATTATCTCAGGCTTTAGAGACGTATGTGAGAATCTTTGAGACTGAAGAAGCATAATATATCAAAGCAGGCTATGAAAGTATTTCTAATCTGGGTATTGAAGTTGTATGTCACCTGTAGCAGAGAAATACTGTTCAGAAATGAACCCAAAATACAGTAATTTTACTCTATTTCAAAATATGTTTAGATAAATTATTGTTTCCTGACATCACCCTCACAAGGGGGAAGGAACGCAATGGGTGAAGGGAATGCAGGGGGAGCTTCAGGAGGTGTTGTAAAGGCACAGTTCAGCTACACTGAATGTTTTCACTGGATAAAAGGTGTTACAGAATCACAGACTGTTTTGTGAAGGGACCTTAAAGATCATCTAGTTCTAACCCAAAAGGTTATAGGAAAACTAAGGACACATTCCCATGATGAACAGGACAAGAGATACAAGTGTCCTTAGTGACTCCTAATCCACACGGTTTTGGCATTTGAAGCTGGAAACAGATGCAGAGGTGGAGTACAAGGTTGGTGTGGCACAAGAAGCTCTACATACAAGTCCCTGCAATGAAAGCCTCAATGCTGGGATTGCAGTTGCCGGTGCACTGTATTTTCACTGTGTGGTCAGTATATAACTGCGTGCTCCAGCCAAAAATTGGTGTCAGTTCGCTTCTAAAGGACTTAACAGAGAATATTTTCATCTTGAAGATCAGCCCTCCTCCCTCTCTTTAATATATATATATATAATTTGCAGGGACAAAAGAAGGGAGAGATGATTATGAAAGGCAGCAGCAGGAAGGATCTTCTGTCTTAGCCAAGTTCTATCGCAGATAATTCTGTCCCTAGCTCAATTTAGGAGATTAAATTTAATCCTGTCCTCTTCTTCCTCCTGCCTGCTCCACACTTTAACTGAAGGTAGGAAACTCCTTAGGCACCTTGGAGACTGCGAAGCAAGTGGCTCCTCAGGTATCTGTAATGTTTGGAATGAATTCTGCTATTTGTATTCTAGACCATGCCTCTCATGACTATGGATTGTTTTCCTGTGCAGTAGAGTAGTATTTAACACATTTTAGCTTGCTGTAATGTGCTTCACTAAGCCTCGGGTTAGAGGTTGAGAGCTGATACAGTAAAAGGTGTACTCTCTGTCTTAAATTATGTTGTTGAGCTGCTAAATGCTGCTAAACAGCAGTATCTGTTGCCAGAGCTGGCTGTACTTTACAGGAAGTCACTCCACTGTATGTTTTGCCTTCACAGGCTGCCCTGAAGAAAGTTACTGAAAGCTGGGGCACATACCCCGGGTGAGAGTTAAAAGGAGATTTGCCTCCAGTCTGTCCAAGTGGAACAGAGCGTGCTGCACTGCAAAGCTGCTCAGGCAGATTAATCCTTCCATTACGCATCTTACTGCTCATCCCTGAGGAGGGAAAAGGGAAGTGCTGACCCTGTTCCTTGCTGGTCTGTTGCAGCAAAGGCAGGCAAGTACAGAGAAAAAACAGTTTTTTCAAGACAGGGATATCCCTGCACAGGGGCTGTTAAAAAATGCAATCATTGCCATGGATGGAATTATTTTTAACATCACATGTGAAAAACGTTTCTCTACCCATGAACATGGGTGGGGAGAGCAGAGAGCTATGGGAGATCTGGTTTACTTAGTAATATGTATAGCTTCCAGGTTTTCGATAGCACTAGATAAAATAGGTTAGCTTTAGGATTTGGGAAACAACAAAAAGAGCTTGTTTTGAGCCGGTGCTGCCCCATGCAATGAGCTGCCTGGTGCAGAGTTCTTTCAACTTCTCTATTTTTTCGTTTTGGGTTTGAAAGAAATGGACTCTGGAACTTTCTGGAAGGTTATAACTAAAAAGAGACCTGTCCACCTTTGTATTTACCTGACAACAGTTTTCTCTACTGTTCATAGGGTAGCAATGTACTTAATCTGTCAAAAGAGCAGCCACTTTAAGGGGCAGAAGCTTGTGCAAACACAGGTTTATTTCTGCATCTTATGCAGCCAGAGTCAGTGCAGTTGCTGTGGCTGGAGGAGAGGGAAGAGCTGTAATTTGGTGGTGATGGTTCAGATCATAAAGCTCAGCAAAACAAGAGCCTGCTTCTGTAGCTAGCAGTGATGGAGATGTACAGGATGATAGCAAGGGCAAAAGCTGTCTCTGAGAGGTTCCGAGGTGCACATCCCCAGCATGTTAACAGATCCCCATATAGCACTTGTGCAGCGGGATCTGGCTCATGGGCGTGCTATCGCAGCGGTAATGAACTACGCAGTTCACGTCATCCCTTCAGTGTATCAGCAGCAAGTCTTCATTTTTACAATCACTGGCTGAGAAATTTGTATTGTCTTGGAGCTAGAACTGCCTGGACAAG
Organism: Forpus xanthops; assembly: GCA_032466535.1. Taxonomy (NCBI): domain Eukaryota; kingdom Metazoa; phylum Chordata; class Aves; order Psittaciformes; family Psittacidae; genus Forpus; species Forpus xanthops. The sequence goes on along the minus strand of JASSUY010032705.1, from coordinate 7,889 downwards.
GCTTTAATTTCCTTGCAGAATATCCCATCACTTGGTGCTTTCCATTTCCAGTGTTGCTTGCTGTGATTTTTCAGATCAGCTGAAGAAAATCATAGGTGCATCCAGGTTGTTGGTATTTTCACTTGGATTTTGGTTGCCGAAGTTGCCGATAGGCTAGGTTGTAACTGAGTCAGAAACAACTAAGGCACACAGTTACACATTGGGAACAGCACCTCAGAGCAGCAGATTTTGACAAGAGGGAAATCCTCCTCACAGTGTGTATTTGTAGCTTTATCTCTAATGCTGAAATCCAGCTGGATACATGTGTGCTGGGCTCAGGGGCATCTCTGCAGAAGGGGCCTCGGATCAAACCCCACCTGCCACATCACGGTGGGATCAGTCCTGGTTTATCCATAGGAAACCACTGACTTCCCCAGTGCTCAGCTCACACTGGGACAATTGCAGTCAATAACATTTGTTATCCTGCTGTCGTCATAGTGCACGTTGGTCTTATTCTTAGTAACGGCTAAGCTCTTCTGTATGCTTACATCCAGAGATGGAGGACACAGGTTTGGGTTTTTTTCCTGATAGGATTTATTTGGAATGAGAGACAAAAGCCATCCAGGCTTTGTCAGGCTTCACTGTGGCTTCCTTACTGAGAATTGTTGCTTTATGATTCTTGGCTTAGCCTTTCTTAACCTACGATGGACAGAAGATCTCAGCATGTCTGGGTGGGTTAGAGACGTGACAGGGCTCCCCCCCAGGGGTCCCTTTAGCTGAGTGTTGCACATGGAGGCACAGAGTTCTGTTTTGAACAGAACCTCCCGGCCCTGTTGTTGTTGTAAGTTTGCTGTTCTTTTACTGTCCTTGAGAAGCTGCGGTGACTCGCTGATGAGAAGGGTTTATGAAGCGCTGCCTTTCATGAATACTGATGTGAGAAAACTAATTTGATGGATTTTCCCCATCATCTTCCCTTATGCGTGTGTCCACGCAGTCCTGAGCCTCAGAGTCACCCGCTGCATGTGGAATAAATGTCTTCCTTTCTTCCAAGTGACTCCCCTTAGGCTTGCCTTGTGGCCATGAATCAAAATACGCTTTGACACCACAGCTTTGTGATTTTGAGTTTCCCCAGATTGCAGCAGGCAATGCATGAGGGGTTGGTAATCCTTTTTGCACGAGAGAAGGCAGCCTTTTCCCTCCATGTTTCAGTTCTGCTCTTTCTATTATGTTTTGAAAAACACAAGTCAGAGACTTCATATGCTGCTTTTGAAACTGAAAAAGTATTTAACAAGAACAAAACAATGTTCCAAGAAAACTGAAATGCGTTTGGTGCTGGGGGATAAAGTGGGAAAATGTTCTCCCTTCTTCATAAGCGGGGAAGAGGCCAAAGAAATGGGGAAAGAAGTAATAACTCCTATTTCCTTACTGCTTTTCTCCGGAGCAAATACACATAAGCTTTACCTAAAGCTGAAGGAGAAACACACACAAAAGAACTAAGGGAGCAGTGTGTTTGTTTGACTGACCTTTTGAAAGCGAAAACTGACTCTGGAGACCTTGCAGCTCCTACCTGCAAGATGTGACATGCTCCGGAGGGGTTCCACAGCTTCCATAGCCGAGCCTAAAACTGTATTCAACCTTGGCAATGAACCTTTTCTCCCGGAGGAGTCTGGTTCATTCCTACTGGGTTAGAGGGGGCTCAATGTGGGCAGCAGGGAAGCAGTGCCTTTGTATTCTTCGTAGTTTTAGTATATTCCAGGTTTTCCCGTGTTTTCTGTTTTTTTCGGGGCATTGCCTAGAGGAAGGAGGCCGAACACCGGCAGGTGGCAGCCAAGCTGAAGATTTGGAACCCGGGAAGAAGGGAATGCCAAGAGCTGGATATGGGGAAGGAATCAGTGCCGTTCTGCATTGAGAAGCTGCAGCCCCTTACAGAGAGGGATGCTCGCTTTTGGACTACGCTGTCTGCATCATACACTGCTCGTACCGATTGGTGGGGTTCATTTTTTTTCCCCTGGTGAATTAAAGCCCCAGATAAACTTAAAGCCTTTGTTTTAATACAGGTTTTGATGCTGTGTCAGAATATTAATGAATTGAATGTGCTGCTTGTTGTGTTGAACGCTTCTGGGGAAAAAAATGCTTTAATTGAGTAGGTATGTATTGAACGAAGTGAGGCACGGTGGTGGGAAGAAAAGGAAAGAGCTAATTGGTGTGTTACGTGGGATGGCAAAAGTAGACGCTGTTGCTACCTGTGATTGTTTGCATTTGGGGTGATTTCTTTCTAGCGCTTGGCTTAGCGATACCATCAAATAATTCCACAGCTCAACAGTGACTGTGACCAACAGGCATGATTTCAATCTCTGCTTTCTGATGCGTACAGTTGAGTCCCTTCTGATGAACTGAGCCTGACCTGTGTTCCTCTACCCATCTGCAACCTCACCACAGCTCGCATCCTGCCGAAGTACACTCTGTTTCTTTTTTCCCCTCCGAGGATTTTGCTTTCTAGTGCATTAGAAAGATAGGGGTGAATGGAAGGATGTGGCTCGATAGCTGTGGAAACCCCATTTTTCAGTTGTAAAAGCCCGTGCAGTTTGTAAGGTGGTTGTACTTGTGGAGTTCCTTTGTTTGAGGGAACACAGAAGACTTCAAAGCATTGTGTTAAGGAAACTGACTCCTTGCAATCTGTCCAGAAAGCTAGAGGCATTTAGGTTAGCTGCCACTGGAAGAAACGGGAAGGAAAAGTCAAAATCATCTGTTAACAGGACAGCACAATGACCTTGAACTCCTTTGTTCTGTCCTGACAGATCTTTGTGTTCTGTCATTTTCTCTTCATAGAAGAGAGGTGTGCAGTTCTGGTGGGTAAGGAAAGGGGAAAACAACACAGTCTCACCCTGCCGGGCACATCAGCTAAGGAAAAACATGCTTGTCAAAAGGCTTCCTGCAGCACTGCTCTACCACCATAGTTACCAATTAATGTTAAAAATGCATTAATGAATCCTGACTGTCCCTTCCAAGCTGCTTGAGCAGCTAATGTGATATACGGTACGATGCCTGAGCGCAAAGCTCTGCTTTCCACCGCCATGCAGAAAGACATCTGACCGCTCTTGGCAGGGGGTGGCAGCCACAGTGCCATGGCAGAGCCACCTCAGACCCTGCTCAGTCAGATGAGAAGGTCTCTCTTTCCCAGGCATCTCTCCAACACAGGATAGAGGAATTGCTCTCTAATGTTTGCTCACTGCAGCAGACTTTGCTTAGGGACTGATGAGCCCCTGAGCCACTGTATAACCAGAAGTGAAACTATTGCCTGTGGTGTGAGGATGATGGGTCCCATGAAATGACTGACATCGGTGTGCAAGCCAGGCCATCTGGTTAGTGTTGCACACATTACCCAACATCCAACTGGCTCTACTGTATGATACAAAAGAAGCACGAGGCTTACAATGTGGTTTGGTCCATATGAAGAGACACTCTTATGTCCTCAAGAAGGCCTGGGAGCCACCAAGCTCAACAGCGTGGGCTCTGTGACCTTCCAGCTATCTTGGTCTGGTTCAGATAGTGATGTAAACCTTTTCCAGTGCCTCAAGCTGTGTAGAAAAAGGAACATGTGCTCAATTTTACAGCAAAATCTGGTCCTTTTGTGTGTCTCATGATCAGTAAAATGGCGATAACATCCGACCACACTTCCCAAGAGGAGAGGCCTTTATAAAAACAGTTTCCTTGTTCAGTGCTTTGGGGCCAATGCAAATGCCATGTGAATGGGAGTGCACTTAAGCTTGAAAAGTGAGCTGGTTCAATGCTGACTTTTGGAGCAGTCAGTGCTGATACGATACCATCAGCTTGCAGAGATGTGGCCAAATCAAGTTCAGGGCAGATTACAACAAATGAAGTCCATCTCTGACAGCTCACAAAGCAAGGATGTTTTCATCACCCCGTCTACCCTGGTGGTACTAGTGATAAGATGAAGCTGCAGTTACACCTTGATGCTCTCTTACAATGCACTGCTCCCCTCCAGAAGCAGCTGCAGAAAGCCCCTTGTCCACTGAGCACATAGTGAGAGATGAGAACTCAATGTGTCTCCTGTTTTTAGTAACCGTGGGCAGCAGTGCTTACAAAAGCCCAGCATTATCCCCATGAGAGGCTTTGAATAACCCAGGATGGCAGCTTAACATCTTTCTTCTCTTGGCCACAATGCAACCAGTGGCTGGGAGAGTGTGCTGAGCCCTCTCAGCCAGTGGGGAGCCTTTAGGGGACCTCCTAAACCTCATCAACTCTGCCCAGAGATGTCATAAGCCCAGGGGTCCCCCCTGTGAGGGCTGCTCTGATGAGCCAGGCTGAGCTGCTTGATGCAGTCAGCTACTTGTGGACAGAAGTCTACACTGTGCCAGCACCACTACAACTGGTAGCAATATACTTCTGACTTGTACTGGAGGAAGTCTGGTAAGAGAAGCCAAAAACTGCAGGGATCATGAAAGCTGCCTTCATCCTGGTCTCCTACCGATTGCCCCTTGAGTGATGCATGCTGCATCTTACAGTGAATTTGTATTTTCCATCTGTCATTGCAGTGATCACTACTATAGAATACAAGTAAAAAAGGCAAGAAATGCAAGTGCAGCTTGAGCTCATTGATGATTGGTTTCATTAGAGGAATCCCTGGAAACATGAGTCTGATGTGCTGGTTATGCTGAAGGCATCAGAGATCTTATTACTTCTTTAACTGAGAAAAGGCCTGGTAGGAATGAGGACAGTCTCTATTGAACATTTATTTTATCATTCTGCTCTCCAGCGTTGATCATTTAAAAAGATGCAAACAGAGAAGGAAGAAAGGGTCTTCTTTCCTCTTTCTAACTTCACCATCCAAACTCCTTTTTGTCATGGTAATAAGCGGAAACCTTAAGCTTTAAACACTTTCCAATGGAAAGCAAACACAAAGCTCCTGGTTTAGTTTCCCATGTGTCTCTTCTCTAGGACGGGTACTAGGCAGAAAAGGATTAAAAACAGTTTCCTTCCCAATGGCTGGAGTTTTCTGTGCAAAGCAGGGGCATAACTTTTCCCTCTGCTTTTCAGTCTCAGGATGCGAGGTTGGTCTGAAGGGCAGTCAACTGGCTGAACTGAGTCTCCTCAGGAGAGGATTAGTAATTTTACAGAGGATGAGTAATCTCTCCCCTCATCCTTTTTCATAGGAAACCCAACAAAAAGAAGTTAGATGGGAGCTTAAAATGCTCATGCATTTTTCTTGGTTGTGCCCTTGTCTGGACTATTGCAGCACTCGGGACTCACAGTACTGCAGTAGGACCTTCCATAGGCCAAGTGGGATAGGTCAAGGGGTGAATTTGGCTGCGAGTGCCCAACAGTGGAATGTTCCCTACCAAGGCAAGAGCATATGGTCCAGGGTAGGAAATGAAAGACGCTGCTGTATGCACCCAGTGAAGGAGTTCAGGTTAGCCCCTGCACACTCACATGAGCAGTTTTCATGGGCTCCCTCTCTCCACTCACAACTGAGGGTTCATGTCTGATTCATTAAACCCATTTTCCCTTCCTCCCAAGCTTCCTGCTAAGCCAGGGCAGGCCATTCAGGGCAGAGCAGTTCAGCCTGGAGGAGTCTCTGGGGAGACATTATTGCAGCCTTTCAGTTCTTGAAAGGGGCCTACAAGAAAGATGGGGAGAGATTATTTTGCAGGGCCTGTTGTGATAGGATAAGGGGTGATGGTTTTAAACTAAAAGAGGGAGATTCAAGCTGGATGTGAGGAAGAAATGTTTTACAATGAGTGCGTTAAAACTCTGGCACATGCTGCCCAGAGAGGAGGTGGATGCTCCATCCCTGGAGACATTAAAGCTAAGGCTGGATGGAGCTCTGAGCAAGTTGGTCTAGTTGAAGATGGCCCTGCTCATTGAAGAGGGCTTGGACCAGATGAGCTTTGAAGGTCTCTTCCAACCCAAACGATTCTATGATTCTATTCTGTGTCTTGGTGAGCCTGCAGATGGGAGTCAAGTGGCTTTATGTCCAGAAGGGTTGGGGACCATCACCTTTAGGCCTCCTTTCAGGCAAGCCTTACGCTGAAGGTAGGCTACAGCCAGAAACATCTGAAAACTCTTAGCACAGGGTCCACTTCTAAAACTTCATATGTGTGTCAGAAAACAAAAGGGAAATAAATCTGTGGCTTCTTCTGGAACACGCAGAGGAGCTTGGGACTCATCTGAAGCGAGAGCTGGTCTTGTGAAATTTGGGCTGCTTGGTGAAAAATACCGGATGCCTCCAATTTGTGATACTGTTTGAGAAAAGCTGTGGGATCAGGGCTGATTTTTCAAAGCAGCTACCTCTTGTTCTGGCTCAGTTCTCTGGGTTGAAATCAGACAGCGTCAGCCACCCATCTTGTATTGAATGGTATGTGTAGAGATGCTAGGTAGTTTGGATATTCTTTAAACATAAAAGTACTCTCATAATTACCACCTCCCTTCACAAACCAGACCATTTCTCCAACCAGTCACAAGTTTCATTCTTTGATAGATTTGTTATTCATTCAAACAGATTGAAGCCTGGAGCAGCGTGGGGTGGATGGAGCTGGCACAGACAGAGCAGGGGAAGCCATCAGTACATCCCTGTTAGCCAAAGCACACCTGAGCAGAGCAGTCCCCGGTGTTCCCAGCTGGAATGGGTGAGAAATCCAGTTCCCCCTTATGCAAAGGTTCCTGTGAATCCCTCCCTTCCTTCCCTTGGTCCCGGTGCACTTCCTGCCCACCTCATGCCTGCTCAGACACTACCAATCCCCTGCTCCTTTGTGCTATGCAGCTTTCTGCCCCTGACCCACAGCACTGGTTATTTTCAGTGTTGGAAGCTGACAGCGTGGACATGCACATCCAACAGCAGCATTGACAAGTGCAGATGGGATATGGGTTATGCAGAAGAATGGGCTCCTTCTTCCGGGCTCTGAAGCTAAAGGACAGGTGCCTCCCTCTCTTTTAGCCATTCTTAACAATGGGAGTCCTTCTTCACCTGTCCCAGCCATCACTCAGTGCTCTGGCATTTCACATCCATTCAGCTCTGCTTCCTCCTGCCTCCATCCAAACCCCCCTCCCACTAGTTCTGCTTTGTGCCGCAATATAATCCCTCAGGCAATCACAGCTCCATCCCCTCTGCATGCCAGCAGCACTGAAAAGAGGGAGATGGATGCTCAGACACCCTGTGTGCACAAAGGCTGGTGATGATGGAGGCACTGTGACAAGAGTTTATGACAGAAAAGAAGGAAACTTAAGTCACATTTCTGCACAACATATCCCTTTCCATTGGGAGTACACTTGTGAGGGTGTGAGAGCCTATAAAGCTCTTGGAGGAGGTGCGTGGGGGCAAGTGACAAGGATTGCTGCCCCCCTGCCTTTCCCATTCTTTCCATCCCTGTTTTCCCACTCCAGCTCTCATTTTTTCCTCCCTGAGTTAATTTGGCGCTGATTCAGCTCTTCTTGATAGGAGCACAGGCCGCAGTTTTAGCAGGACTCGCTAGGGCTGGCAGGGAAACACACTGGTATTTTCTCCTGCTGGTTTTCCACTTTTCCCTCTTTTCAGAACAACTTTCCTAACAATACTCACTTACGGGCAACAGAAAATCACAGCTCCTGTGACGAGAGATGCTTAGGAGAGGCATTCAGCGGTGCTGGGGATTGGGAATAGGGAACCACATGTGGGCTCTGGCTGTGTTCCCAGCCCCATGCTGGCAACGATGTGGAGGTCAGGGCTGCGCTGTAGCTTGGATGTGGGGGTTTGCTGTGGCTGAGGGCACTCCTGTCCTTTGATTCCCGAAAAGGAGACTGAAGTCGAATTTGGTGCAACGTAGAAACTTTATTCAAAGCGCTGGATGCACGGGGGATCACTCCACCTAACGTGCATGCTGTAAAGGCAGCGGTTTCCCCTTTATATAGACAAT
>JASSUY010032704.1:0-28952 GCA_032466535.1 Forpus xanthops | reverse complement strand
GCCTGGAGAAGAGAAGGCTGCGTGGAGACCTCATAGCAGCCTTCCAGTATCTGAAAGGGGCCTATAGGGATGCTGGGAAGGGTCTCTTCATGAGGGATTGTGGTGACAGGACAAGGGGTAACAGGTTCAAACTTAAACAGGGGAAATTTAGATTGGATATAAGGAATAAAGTCTTTACTGTAAGGGTGGTGAGGCACTGGAATGGGTTGCCCAGGGAAGCTGTGAATGCTCCATCGCTGTCGGTGTTCAAGGCCGGATTGGACACAACCTTGGGTGACATGGTTTAGTGTAAGGTGTCCCTGCCCACAGCAGAGAGGTTGGAACTAGATGATCTTCAAGTCCTTTCTAACCCTAACTATTCTATGATTCTACACTATATAGGTAAAACCATCCTACCATCCCCTTAACTCTGTTCCTGCACTTTATAGTTCATGCGTGCTGTGGCCAGCAGGTGCTGCTAGAACACCTCTGAGGGAAGGAAGAACTTAAACTGGATTTGCATTGAAAGCCCTGGAATCCTGTGCCATCGCCCAGACGTGACAGGTTTCATCTGTAATCCTGGGGCATATCTGGTTTACAAGCAGTTAACTACTCTTACCTCATCAGCAGTGAGATCCAGATGTTTCAAATAAGAAACAAAGTGCACGATGGCAGCTACATAATAACCAACTGATAAATTAAGTCTCTCAGTAGTCCTTGAAAATTTGTGCTTTAGCCTGAAGCACCATGCACTTGTATATGCACATCTACCGCAAGTCAATATATGAGGCAATAGGAGAGTCAGATTTATGGAGATACATAAATAAGTAGATTGCTATTAACTGTCTGACATAAGGAGAAACAGTAGGATACTGGGAATAAGAAGTAAAATTAGAGTTGAATTGTAGTTAACAGTCCGGGAGAAGAGACTATCTCTGCACAAACAACCTCTCCTTTAAGGAAATACTTTGTTGGGATGTGCTCTTGAAGTGGAGATACAGCTGTCCCAGAAATGACTGTGTGGTCAAACACGAGTGAAGCACAGAAAGAGGATGGCAGGTAACTTCATAGCATAAAGTTGTGGTCACATGTATCCCACACCAGCTAAGCTTATCAAAGCTCTAGTTCATACATTCCTGCAGCAGTGAAATGAAACCAAACACTGCAGTAATGTTTACTTAAAAAAAAAATGTTGGACTGTTCTACAATTCCCTGATTCTGTCACAGACTCACAGAATACCAGGTTGGAAGGCACCTCAAGGGGCATCCGGTCCAACCTTTATAGGCAAAAGCATGACCTAGACAAGATGTCCTAGCACACTGTCCAACCAAATCTTACAAGTGTCCAGTGCTGTGGAGTCCACCATGCCCTGGAGATATTCCAATGGCTGATTGTTCTCACTGTGAAAACTTGTCCTCTTGTGTGCAGTTGGACTCTCTCCAGTAGTAACTTGGACCCATTACCACATGTCTTTTTCCATGTGATGCCTTGTAAAAAGGGAGTCTCCATTGTCTTTGTAGCCACCCTTTAAATACTGTTGGTATTTAGAAACATGGTGATAATATGATATGTCTACTTATAAATAAATAAAATTATAAATAAACATATAATTTTATAATTAAAGATAATATGTCTACTTATTTATGTATCTCCATAGAGATCAGGTAGAAAGATTTTGGAAAAGAGCCATGTTTCCAAAGTTTAGACAAAAATCCATGCCTCCAAAAGAGATCTGAAGAACAATATAGTACACAGCAGCACATTTGGACACTGTAACACACAGCAGTTGTCTCAGTGCTAGAAGAATTGTGAAATTATGTAAGGCAGTAATGGGTTCCAAAGGAGGGGGCAACTCTGGAACAGCTCTGTAATGTATTAAACTTCCTGGATTGTTTCAAGTACTGTGGACTGCAACCTAGCCATCTCCATTCCAAAACAGCTGCTATCATTACAAAGCTGCCTGAAAAATCGTGTATGTAGGAGGTTTAGATTCCAGAACAATACACCTCACAAACTCCCTTTAAAGGTGAAAAGAAGGCTCTTGAGAAGCTGCCATGACTTGTCAACTAGCCTGTAGGAAAAAAAAAAACAGTTTCAAACCTGTACACATAACCACAGTGGCTACATCTCACTTTGGTTAATCCAGCTTCTAAACACCAGTTGTAACTACCTCACAAAAAAATGGTTTTTATCACCACACTGAAATTCTTGAGCACCTATTACATGCAAATTTCAGTAACAGACAAATGGTGCATGTCTCTCAAAGTAAGCATTCCCATTTGTGTAATAGCAACTGATAATTTTGAGCAGTGACTATACATACAGTAGGTGATCACAAACCCAGGGATATTAAGAATATTCAATTTCATACTTTAAAAATGTAAATCAAGATTCAACACTTCAGCTCACTGCATCAGTGAGCAAACAAACAATGAAGAACAAACACTTACCACACTCACCCTTTTCCTGTTTTGAACCTAAACCATGGAAGAGTAATCTGAAATCAGCATTTCCTAGTGACTTGCACAAAGGGAGGGGCACCCACACCAACCTGGCCACAACATCAGAACACAGCTGCGGCTGGGGACAGGCAGAGCACAAGAGCAATGTGGTTCACCTGGGAGGGGCTGTGGAGCACAGTGATTGAGGAAGTGTCACCTGAAGCCTTTTTACATGCCAACTTCTAGCAGGTTAATAATGACAAGTTCCCTTAACCAAAGATATTTTTATTTGGTTCAGTATTCAAGCATTGTTAGGGTAAAGTCTTTTCTAAATGTAAACCTTGCAATGTTATGAATGGCAATTGGGTACATGAAGTTTAAATGAAGCAAAGTTGCATCAGGCTTGTGAAAACAGGCCAAAAGTCAAATTGTGTCACAAGTTTAAAATTACAGAACCAGGTATGAACAAAATACTCCATCTTGAGAAAAAGCAAATACAGGTTTAATGCTAGTCATCAAAAATTGACTTTAGTCTTAGTGTAAGGCAAAAATATTAATTTTCTTTTATTTTTTTAACCTACATTAAGTACATTCACCAATAGTTGCCATGTGGAATATGCATCATCGAGATCTGAAAGCAGGATCAGCAGAGAATGCTGATTCATGCACTGTAAGATCTTCTCAACATACTGACAGTTCCACAGCAATCTCTGAAAACATACCTGCGCGAAGGACTGGGTTAGTGCTGCAGAGTGTTTCTGTTACACATGTGTATAGTGTCACTCATGCGCCACAATCACGTTGCTGCGTCAGAGCCAGGTAGCACAACTAGCATTTCTGGCACATCTAAAGGGGTGTCAATATACATTAAACCATAGGAAATGCCATAAAATACTCTAGGCAATCTTCAAGCAACCATCTTCAATGTAATTGTATTTGTATGTTTTTATGAACTTATAATATGTAATAAGCCACTGAAGACATTTTTACAATATTTATTAGATTATGAATTTATAAATTCAAGGACTCAGAGGCACATAGTTTAAAAGGCCAAAACCACCAAAACTAATGAAGTCACAGAAATCAGAATATTTATGGACGCAACACCGGTAAAAAATAAAAAAATCACATCCAAACTAAAAGCAACCCTTCTTAAGAGTCATCCTTCAAAGTCAGCGTAATAAAAAGTTCTTATTTCCCTCAAAGAAAAATAATTCATCCCACCTACCAAGCTAGAAAAACCTATTTACAGGTGGACTTCGATCAGAAGTATCATTAAGTTGTGTAATGCAGCCACTTCTACTCTGCCATTAGAATTTAACATTTCTTTTGAAGGACAGTTGTATTTACAAATGCATAAATATTATAACTCTGATCCTCATTAAGATCTGACTGAAAACAGGTTGTTAATTCACAACACAAACGTGTTAGTGGGAAAAGCAGATGCATATTCAGTATCATTCTGAAAGAACAGGAAGCCAATACTTCTGATAAAGCTCAAGTTCACCAACCAGACCAGGTCTTTAAGTCACGTTAATGAAGGTTAAGTCTCTTCTGTGTAATTCTTGATACTGGTTTCTTCAATCAACTTTCACCACACTGTATATTTTGGTTACAAACCAGAAGCATGCAAAGAACCCAATTGTTCCTAAAAAACAAACAAACAAATAGTTACATGCTAATAAAACTGACACAGAACACAGTATAGTACAGGAACTGTCACTTCCTGCATAAAGTAGGGCACGAAAAAAGCCCTGCAGATTATCTGATTTTTGCCTGGTTACTTCTTCACAAATCACAGCTTTCCCCTATGCAAGAGCCAAGCATGTTCTTTAAAGAAAAAAAACCTGCATTTATGTTAGATCTGATAAGAAGCACAACAAACATTGGGTGTTCACTCATTCACTAGGCAAGCTTGGGAGGAACCATGAATGATATCACAGTAATTTTTTTTCCCCCTTCATGCTTGCTGAACTCGTGATGTTTAACTGACTCATTTACTATGATACGTAGTTGTAGACCCAGCTGTGAATCAAAGATTCGTCATGTAGCTCCCAGTATTTTGCCCACTGAGTCTGATCAATGACCTGGAATGCAGTGTGGATGCAAGCGCCTGAAGCATGTGTTACACTGACATAGCAGCAGGGGACTGTCAAAACCCTTCCTGATACTGACTGCTTTCAACAGATGAGTAAGCAGCAGCAGCAGAGTTTTGATACAACAGTTATGATTTTCTTCTTTTTGGCTTCATTATCACCCTGACACAGAAGTCAGCTACCATTAGGAGCAGTTTTTGCTAAATTGCTGATATGCTTTTTCATTTAGAAAACTGAACAGAACTGCGTGTCCCTTTGCCCTGCCTCTTTTTCTGTAAAACCTTGTATCAAATCACTTCAGTGAATCTCACAGAACTCAACATATGAATATGTATCAAACTAAATTGACAAAATTATTCTTAAATCTTTAGAAATAGGACAATTCCCTCTAACTAAAGGATAATTTGCACTTTATCTCATGGAAAGTAGATTAAAAAAAACATTAAGCATATGAAGTTTTAAAGTTCTAATGGTTAACTTCACATTATCCTCTAATTTCAACATAATAATTTCAATAGAGAGAGTGAAAATTTCAAAACCTGAAAGCATGCAAACTTTGAAAGCATAGTTCAAGTTTCACAGCAGAACTCACATCTTCACAGTTCCAATTACATACGAATGACTATCACAGAAAGCATCTGAAGCAGTCCGAGTGTAAACCACCTCTGCAGTGCATGCTTGTGAACCTACCCTGAAAAGGACTCCCCAAATCTCCTGGCAGATGCTGCACGACCAATTGGTCAACTAAAAGGGAACATGTGAGCAAAGGAAAAGGAGGATGCACTGGACATGCCCTAATGCCTCTAAACAGTGACTTGGAAGAATAAGGGCGAAAGATGGAAATTATGTGAGTACCTGAGGTGAGAAAGGCATCTACGCCAAGCCTCAGCACAGAAAATTTACTGTAAACCCCCTTTATTGTGAATGTGTGCACTCCAGAATTACTGCACATGTCCAAAGTAAACAGACTGAACAAAGGAGACAGGGTAAACACCATTCTGATTCTGGTCAAAACGGCTTGCTATTGAAGGCAGACATGCTGAGTATGAGCTGGAAAAGCTAGAGAAACTAAACTAATGCAATGCCAAAACACATCAGGCTGACTCAGAAAGGATGGAAGCTAAAACTAACCACTTTAGGAACACAGACTGATCACTTAGCAAAGAGATTATATAATGTACCTAAGTCCCATTCCTCCTCTTAATAGGCAATGACCCAAGAAACTCCTTGCAGGCTCTTCTGCCCATCACCATCTGCATTCAGTTGTGGTGCACAAACAGCTTCAGTATTTCCTAAGCTGAAGCCATAATGTCTTCAAAATGAATATTCGGATGCACTTAAAATGAACTATAGAAAATGAACCATCATTCTCAAGTGTCAGTTCTCTTTCCATCAGGTTTCTTTTGCTCTCCTACATTAAGTGGAAATGAAAATTCTACTTATAGTTACACTGAGATCAGTATTAAAAGCTCCAATGACAAGCCACTTGTGTGCTAAGAGGCCTCAAAATACAACCTGTCTAGCTGCACATATAAGTGCACATGTACCAAAACCTTAAGAATGATTAAACTTCACTACAAACGTGGAGCTTGAAATTATTTAAAGCACCAATCCGTTCAAAATAGTTTCAAAAATACTGCCCTGGAGGGTAAAGTCCACACAAATCACATCCTGCTGGAACCGAATTCAGACTTTTTAAGGGTTTTGAGGAGTTAGTGGTTGCTGCCGTCTTGCATGAGAGTTTGAAAGGGGACTTCTTGCATTTTCACTGCCATTCTACCACCCTAATTAAGGGTTATGTGTGTCTGAAGATTCCTTTTTAGTACTGAAAATGACAACTTCATCTTGCTTATTGAAGAGGTAATTACAACACAGTACTCAAGACAGGTGCTTTTCCATCAGCTCACAGTAAAGATGATGAGGTTCTGTTAAGACTACATTAAAGAATGATTGAGAAATTCTATCTGCTTCCTGTGCCACTTCAATGCAACTGGGAAAGAAGATAAAGAAATCTTGGAAGACAGCAAATGGCGGGGGAAGGAAGTATTTCTCTGTCAACTTCTACTCCTCTCTCCCTTCCTTCTACTCCACAAAAGCTGCATTTTTCCCTTAAATGACACAGAAACTTTACACTTGATTGTGTGTGATTGGAAGTATCTTTCTCCAAAGACAAATAGTTAAAAAAAGTAAGTTTGTCACATGACTAATCTAGGAATGAAATCTGGAGATCATTTATCATGTTTAAAGGTGTTGCATTTGAACATGTACTCATAGGCCACTCTTCAAATTATCAGACTTTTCCCTCATCCTCACTTCATCCCTTTCACTCAAATTTGCGATTTACAGAGTTGTAAAATGCTACGCAAAAATCAAATATATATGGAAAAAAATCAAAGACACATGAATTTATAATCCTGTATCAAGACAAGTTTTCCCATGAATTTTGTTTGTGGTGAAAAGGTAATAATGGTAGAGTTAAAATTTAAAGTTCAGGTCGAATATGCTTACCTGTGAAAAGGAAGAAGATCAAAACCATAATCATTGTATAACCGAAATATAAAATGGTGCTAGCTGTTCCTGTGATTTGCAGCTTAGAAAAAAAATAATGTATTGCATATATTAGGAAATAAACTGCAGTGAAGCCACTAGTGAGAAAAGAACGCCACTGCCAGTGATAGTCCTAGAAGGGGTGGAAAAAAAATAATACATGTGAGTAATATTCCATATATCTTTAAAACACTGACTGTATTCCTGAATGCAGAACTACTTTTTCTACTATCACTTTATCCAAAAGTGAGGTTTTGTAGTTTTTATCTACAGGAAAAAGAACTATATATAATCAATACTGCTTTAGCTACACCATTAGAGATAAGACACCTGAAGATCAAAATCTAAAAACCCAAGTAAGCCAGACCTACTACTGCCAGCCACAGAGACTTTTTTCGCCCCAGTGTTGGCCATCTTCAGAAAACAGGGATTTAGAATCTAAAGATGTGATATCTGACTTAGCAGTATATAAAAATCATAAAATGGTTTGGCTTGGAAGAGACCTTAAAGATCTTTTAGTTCCACTCCTGCCATGGGCAGGGACACATCCCACTAGACCAGGCTGCTTGGAGTCCATTCAGTTGTTTTAGTATTTGTTACAAGTCCTGCCAAAAGCAGTCTGCTTCACTTTCTAAGGATGTGGTTTAAGTACATCTCATCTACTAATGGTGATTATGTTATTGTTTATTATTTTGAATTATAAAAGCCTTAAAAAATTTTGGAAGCATTCTTACAACAATATCAAGTATGAGTACTAAAGAGTACCTTACCTCTGCACATAGATGAAAGTAGCAGAGCAATATCGTAGCCTCAGAACACGTAATAACCAAAATAATGAATACCAGAAACAGAAAGCCAAACATGTAATACATCTGGTGGGACCTATAAAAGGAAGATTAAAACAAATAATAAAAATTAAAATGGACACTGCGCTAACATTTTTTCACATGCAGTAATATCACCTTCACCTAAAGTATCCCCTTCCTACTGCAGCACTGTCAGTTGCGCAGCCATACGAATGACTGATTTATTTTCTAACTGAACAGGAGCCGTAGCAGCTCATCCTGGAAACAGTGAGAAAGCAAAGCCCAAAGCAAGGCCCTCTGGGGATTTTGGGAAAGAACCAAGAAGACATAATGAGAGGAATTACAGTTCCAGTTAAGTCAGCGTGACCTCTCCCACTGACTTCAGCAGAACTTGGATTTTACCTCACATTTCAATCAAAGAGGCAGAGCTGCAAAATAACAAGAAATGTCAAATGCTGTAGCTGTCTGTGCTGGGTAAAGGCACCTATTCAAGGTTCAGAAACAGTTTAACAAGATCCAATAACTAAACTGTGCCAGAAGGACGACAAATCCCTCACCGTAGATTAGTTTGTCAGTGTGCTGTGAGCTCACATCAGAGTTCACTTATGCTGGACTAGTCTTCGGTGCTTTTAGTTTTGAAAATAATTACTCTCTGGTGCCTTTATAAAGATTTCACAAAATCTGTTCTTCATTCTTTTCTTTCCCAAGAGTACCGATACTTTTCTAGCCCAACAACTACAAAAATCCACTCAAGTCAATTTTAATATACTTACTACTTTCAGCTTCAGAGCCACTTCTACATGAAGTCATAGGAGTAGCATGAGAAAACAAGCCATATGAATATTGTAGGAGAGCTGTAAAGTGCTAAGCATAGCGGTACCACTGCCCTACACACTCAACAAGCCAAACAGGCACTGTGTATCATCTAAACTATGAAATACTAAAAAGACATTAACACGCAAATTTTTATTGAACCAGTATTCGGTAACCCTGCATTACCAAAAATCAAAGCACCCTGAAGAAAAACTTACACAAAGGACGTACCACCTTTTATGACAGAGAAAATTCAAATAGATGGTGGTTAACTTACCAAATACTATTGAGAATAAAGAACAACTGTATAAAGATACATCCAAAAGGTAGAATCCCTCCCATGATAATGCCGGGTAACGGCTTTGTATAGAAGGACTGCTCAGGAATCTGACGAGGAATTTGGTTTGTGCGAACAGGGTGTTCAATGGCCTTTAAAATAAAGAAATTGCTAAAGTAATTAATTTGTTAAAATAAAGAAATTGCTAAATAAATGTTTGTCAAACAGCAGCACTCCCAGTTTGTTTTCTTTTTGAAGTCAGTGGTGACAAGAGTCTACTATTTGTTTTGAGCATGCACATACCCACCTACCACTAGAGCTGCTTTTGCTACCAGGCTAGGTTCAAACACCTGCTAGGCAAACAAGCTAGAAGGCAGCTCTTACTGAAAACATAGGAACAGATATTTTCAACTTCCCTTTTTATGATTACCTATCCAGATCTGTTACAGAGTTCAATTTCTTGCTTGTCAAGTGGGGGGTACTGGTGGTGCAGGCTATTGCTTTCCCCTCCTAAACATATCCTTCCATCTTCCATATCTTCCAGGATACACTCCCGGAATCACATTAGGATAAATTTGCAAACTGAGAAGATTCAATGCGGCAATTAAATCCTAATTTAAGATGCATGCATAAATCAGCAGGGTGGGAGAAAAAAATATAAGGCAGGTAAATGCATACTTTGCCATCTTTCCCCTTTCAAAAAGATTACATTAAGAGCATCAACAGATACTTGCACAGTACTTGCTTTCTGATTTGATTTTAATGAATTTGTGACATCTGCCAAGTTGCCTTAAAGGTTATCAAGACTTCCTTTCTTAAAGGAGCTGCCTCTGTACGGTGCAGGTGGGATTGCCACCAATTTCAACATGGTTATCAGAAAACACCTGAACTCTAAGAAAAATGGGATAACTACTAACTTTTAAGATACTTAAATATTCTCTGAAGGTATTCCAAGAGAGCTAAAGAGCTAGAACTCTGGCTTGCTATACAGGAAAATGACAAAAAAAAATATCTGAACTTACAGATCTTTATGTTCCTGGGGCAGAGTCAATCACTTTTTAAGCAAAAAGAGAAACCAGTTTCATTATTTAAGATGGTTTGGTCAGCAGTGTCACAAAGAGCTCTCATATATATATAAGTAAAAATTATCAGTTTGGGAGTGAATTCCAACTTATGTCTGTCAAGCAGTGATAACCATTTGCAGAACCCTTATGCAAAGAGATTTTACAGGAGCTCTAGCTATTTGATCAGAAAATATCCTCAGTGTAGAAGGTGGACAGAAACTAAAACCATGGGGGAAACCCAGAAATGGTCAAGTTGCTTTGTTATGCTCGGCTGAGTTAACTGATTTTTTTTAGTAATGAAAAGGATGCCGATTAAAATAAAAATGCCCAAATCACTGCTTTATCTGGAGCAGCCCTCAATTAAATACAGTAACAACCCTAATCATTGCAGAGAAGTATCATCACCACCAACCGAATCAAAATCTTGGAATCCCTAGATTGAATACCGAATGCAGCTCTAAAGCAACTGAACAGAACTGGAGCTGACAATGCAAGTAGCTTAGGTGCTGCCTCAGTCATAGTCTATATACTGAAAAAATATGCATTTTTTTTATATCTATGTATGTGTGTGTGTAGACATACGCTTATGAAGCAATTCCTCAAAACCACTTACGTTTTTCTTAAAACCAAAATAGGCACCAATAAACGTCAGCGGTACAGATATGCAAAACCAGAGTGCCAAAATGGCAACCAAAGTACCAAATGGAATAGCTGCTGAAGAGCCTTCTCCCCACAGAATGAGGTTCATGATAAAAAAATCTGCAAATACGATTCTGAAAAATACAGAACACACTGTTACTGTTCCAATCAGATGAGACACACAGAACATCAAAATCAAGAGATCAAACAAGCAATTCTTTGTTAATCAAGTGAGACTCTACTCCAGCAGGAGCTGACTTTCTAACTAAGCAATTTCAAATATATGCTTGTCTTAACTACACTTCAGGGTAAGACTGCTTGCTGTGATTATGTAGAAAGATTTATCCCAGTGCTTCTACAATATATGACACTAGGTAAGACCAACTGCAGTGTGGTCAGGGAAACAGGCGAGAGAGTAAAAGAAAGCAATGAAAAGGTGCACCTGTCCAAAACTTACTCCTATCATAATGCTCCCTTAATCAACCTTTTCAAGTGGTGAGAGTAAACAAATGCTGACTACAAAAAAATTATCCAAGAATGCTATGCCATTAACATATTTATCTTTGTCAAAAGTGACATGATATTCTTGTAGCTTCTGGAACAAAGAGGTGATGAAAGAGGATTTACTCATACAACTGAAACTTTAAAATTAGCTTTGCATGTCAGAGAAGCAATTTAATTTCTTTAATCATGACAATATTCTCAGCTTACCCCGGACAAAGGAATGATGTCAGCAGGACATTTGTTTTCCATTTCTCGCCTCCAAATGCTGTATTAAAACATTTGACAGTCACCAAAACATGCATTAAGCTCCCCACAACTATTAATTTTCCAGTCCATCCACATTACACTTAGCTTGCAAATGCTCAAATATCATGCTCAAGTTTAAAAGAGTAAAATAAATCTTTAGTAATAAAACTCAATTCCCTCCGCATATTGCTTAATCACAGAGCTTCAAAGCAAAGAAAAACATTGGACCCAGGCTAGGAAAAGTATTCAACGAAATAAACTGGGTTCTCTGACCACTTTATCTGCTAAAAGGTGGAAGCAGAGTTGCAGTACTTTTAAGTCTTAAAAAAAAACCCAACAATTTAAACCTGGGGTCACTAAGAAGTTTAAGCTTTCTAGCATTTGACTGCAGGTTTCACTAGGAATACGTAAGTATAAGAAGAGCAGGCTTAATAGTTTCCTTGAAATAATTCTTGTCAACAAATCTTACAAGTCAGGACTAACACACTTACAGGAAGCAGTGATGTTCTCTTGAGTCTTAACAGCATTAAGCAGTAGTGATACCAAAAGACCAAAGATTGCTTTATTAAGAAAAGCTTTATGAATTTGCACTATGCTGATAAAAATTCTAGGCAGATATTTTGAAATGGAAATATCCTGCTGGAATTCAATCAGCCTGACAATTTCATCTGAGCATAATGACATGCTTCTTTACTTCAAGAGTCAGAAGTGATTATGGTTAGAGTGATTTTAATTAAGTTCCTGTTTCTTCATAAACTGTTGGTAGAACATGGCACCAGTTATTAAAATTAACCATTTCAACTCAGATTTCACTTTTTAAATGCAATGTTGAAAAAAGCCCCACTTTTAAATCTAGATATCCATTTCAGCTGCATTTTGGTTTATGTTTCATAAAGACAAACATTTATGTTTACATGCTCTGTACAGTGTATGGCCCTCCTTGTGTTATATTATCTCCGATCTGCCACTCACTATCTTAATATTAAAACACAATATTCAAGTATCAACTAAATTATTCTAATTAGGTACAAATGAAATATAACTATTACTAGCTGTGTTTGTACAGGATTCAATTTACCATCAATACACCTCAAAATAGCCTTCAAAACATATACCGTACAGCACGCTAAAATACATAAAAAATAAGTCTGTCCTCAATTATGCTCTTAGTCCTAAAGTCTCCTTCCATTTAAGCCTAATTGGCTTGAAGATTAGGAAAATTACTAATTCACTATTGTATCACTACAACTGCAGAAAAACTTGCAAAATACAACCCCTCTTTCCCCAGTGGTTCTACCCACATGAAAATTACAAAATGGTTAGAAGAACTCCAATACCTACAGTGAGGCTGAAGTTGAGAAATAAAGTCCTTCTCTAGCACTGTATGTTCAGAAATAAAATAGTCCAAATGATCCAGCTTGCTCAGTCATAAAGAGCCTTTTCTCTTGAGTAATATAATTAAAATAAGCTGTATGTGGAATGGCATGCTTCACCTTAAAACAAACTAGAGGGCACAGGGCAAACCATTAGAGCTTGGTAAGCAGGCCCTAGCTGGGATCAGTGAAGGAAAACAGTACCAACTAGTTACTGAGAGGCGTACAAATACCACTGTGTTGACTTCTGCAACTACAGAACATAGAATCATAGAATCAAAGAATCAATCACAGAATCACAGAATGGTTTGGGCTGGAAAGGACCTTCAAATCATCTTGTTCTAACCCTCCTGCCATGTGCAGGGGACACCTCATACTAGACCATGCCTAATAATCCTTTTCCCTGCACCCCTGCCACAGGCTGTTAAGCACTGTTCTGAAGACCAAGGAACTAGCTGAAAAGAGGCGACAAGTCCCAGGCATGCAAGAACAGAAGTTCATGACTGGGGAAGTGGAGGGAATTAAAAGTGCTACCAAGCAACACTGATGGCTAAAACTAAATTCAAGTTAACACCGCCCCTGCCTCCAACTGTAAGAAACAGAAGTACAAAACTGTCTGATGTAATGACCTTAGTAGTGGTAAAATGGAATTTGCTTCCCTATTCCACAAATATGTAGTAGCAAGAGCAATTCAGAGTCTGTAGGCATGATCACATCAAAATCAATGTAACCACGTCAGTGTTCTATACGTGTTTTCTGTTGTTAAATACATTTCACCAGCTTGCCCTGAGGGAAACTACAAACTGCACTGCAAAATACAAGTCAGTTCTGTGATGATAATTTATCTTAATGAACTTCAGCCTTGTCAGTTTAAATAACTTTTACTCACATTTGTAGAACCTGGCAGCAACATAACCAGCTGGAGTTCCAAGCAGTACCCACAAAACTACAGCACAGGTCATTAGAGCTCCCCGGTTAGCAGGTGACAGAAATCCCAGGCAAGCAAAAACTGTAAAGCAGAAATGCACAATTTTAGAAAGTAACTACACATCTGACTTAAAGCCAGTATATCAGCTATCTTCATCTCTGTGTATACTACTTTGCACATCTACTACATCAGCTCAGCCTTAACACTTTTAAAAAATTTCTAGACAAAAATATATACTACTATCTTTACTAGTACTACTCAATTAGCAGTAAAGTACCATGTACTCAACTAACTCCTCCCCACTTCATTACTTACACAGGGTAACAAAAGTCATTATTAAGATCTGTGTGCCAGAGCCTAGAAACACAGACAACAGCATTCCTTTTCTTGGAGGCCTGAAAATATCGCCATGAACCAGTTTCCAGCCAAACTCCTCTTGAGCATCCTCCTGTGAAGGAAATAAACCTGCTTTAATACAGCCAAATACCATTTAAATAGCCTGCTACAGAAATGCATTTAGCTTAAAAAAAAACACATTCCAAATAAAACTTCAAGAAGTACATTTTAGACTCACAGTGGAATCCATCTGATTGTATCTTGCAATGTCTTTATGCAGTGTCCTCAACATAATCATGGCTACCATTCCAGACAGAAACAGGACAATCACCAACGAATTCATAATACTGAATTAAAAAAGAAAACCAAATGATCATTCAAATGGCAATGTAAACATTTCAGTATGGTACATTTGAAGACAAACTTTCTTCTCACCTGAACCACTGAATGTGAGTGTGAGGCATGGATTCCAAAATATAATCCCATCTTGATGCCCACCTTATACTTTTTTCTTCCTGAAAGAGTAAACGCATCAGTTTCAGATACAGTCAGTATCCAGCTTGTCAATTTACATGTTGACATTCATGCAAAGCAATCTGAAATCTCAGGACAAATTGAAATTCCATGTTGCATGCCTTAAAGGAACAGTTCAACATATATAACTAAATAAAACAAACCTAAGATTTGACCACAGAATCTAAACCAAAATACTTTCTGAACAGTGTTGACCACTCGGGTCTTCTTAAGACATACAGGGGTACCAAACTACATAATTTGTGCTTCCTCCCTTCAGAAATTACATGAATTCATCTGGAATTCAAGTGACTTGCAGAATAATAAAACCCCATGTAACTCAACACTACAGACACTGAAAAACTTAAGCTCTGCTACACAGTTTCTAGGATAATATTCAACTTTCTAGATAGTGGCCTATCCAAATTATCCTTTGCTTACATACAACCTGCTTTCAGCATCAAATACAATCACATTCAGCTTAAGCTGCAAGACAGACGGGGAGACAATATTGCAGAACTTACATAGACCATGACTTCAACAGAAACTTTAAAGAAAGAGCATTTCTTTCTCTTACTTTATACAGTATACATGAAAAAAAGGAATAAACAGTGCTGATCAACCTGAAGACTGCTATTAAACCATAAACATCAGTATCGGTTAACAAAAATGGCAAGGTATCTTTCTGACAGGATGCTATTTCAGTAATTCATAACAAGAGCAAGAGTGCTTCCCAGCAAAGCCAGCTTTTGAAAATACAAAAAACCCAACAGGTTAAAAACTTTGGGAAACAGTTTGTCCAGAAAACTCCATTAAAAAAGCCCAAACCAAACAACAAAAACAAACCAAGCAAAAAAACCCAACCAAAACTAGAAAAACTCTTGCTTGTGACCTGAATAAGACATTTTCAAGTATCACTGCTGCATGCAGTTAGCCACTATACTGCTCCTCTGCTTTTAAAGAGGACAGAGGATTTCCATGGGAGAAAGACACTGCAGAGAAGAAAGCTTTTGGAGCAGAACAGAAAATTATCAGCTTCAACCTACCTACAGCAGCAATTTGTTGAGAAGCACAATTCCCCAGATTTAAGAACTTAGATTGAAAAACAATCTACCAGACAACCAAGGTAAACATGGAAAGTGAAGTTCTTTTAAAAAGCACACATGCATTTCACATTCAGCGTGTGTGGTACACAAAATTGTAAAGCATGGGGTAAACCCCAAACCATCTCGGACATACCAGTTCAAATAAAGTTTTAAAACCACAAATTTATTATTCTGAAATAGTTTTAGATGTCATCTTTATAATTCAAAGTATTAAGGCATGATTTTAAGATGTAACTACCACAGAAAGCTTAGTACTCACTTGAAAAGAAACTGAGTATGTATAAGCAATTTTGACTTCTCCGTTAGCCTTATTACTTATATCCATAGGTACTCCTGAGCAATCAGGGTTGTCTGGATGAGTATGCTTGTAACTGTGGGAAGAAAAAACACAGAATGACAGCTGACCACTGACAACACTCTAAACAATAATTAGTTTATATTACAAAAACATCCATTTCATCCAAGATTCTTCCCTTACATATAAAAATTGTTCTTAATCCCTCAAATTTCAGAACTCATAAGGAAGATATAATAAGCGCAGGACTTTTTGATATCTGAACTTGAATAGAAGTTGTCTCTTCTAAAAAGAAAACTTTTTAGAGCACAGTCTCTAAAGCAGAGCACTGAAGTTTAAGTCTGAGTATTGTGAAAAACCTCCAAAACATTCAAAAAGTTACAACAGAATTAGTAACAAAATAGTTTCATCATAATGCTGGACCAACAATATAACAAGCTCAGTTATACCAAGTGTACAAAAGGAGGGAAGACAAGATGCTAAGAAATAATAAGACAGACATCAGCTGTGCAAAAGCCACATGGATACCAGAAAAACTGCCGAGTTTATTTGTGAACTCATTCCATTCAAATCCTGACTGCTGAAGACATCAGATCTTGCACTTTGATTACTCCTGTGTCAGGCACTGGTACCCTCTTCCATCACAACACAAAATGCTCCCCAGGGAGGAAGTGAGGGCTGCTCCACTGAACACACACCACTTCCAGGTTTTACTTGTTTTTTTGGCCCAAATAGGAAATAGTGCACAAATTCAAACAAAATTATGTTACTGTTTGACATTGCATTACATCAACCAATAGGAAGCTAATC
The DNA here is from genome assembly GCA_032466535.1 of Forpus xanthops. Taxonomy (NCBI): domain Eukaryota; kingdom Metazoa; phylum Chordata; class Aves; order Psittaciformes; family Psittacidae; genus Forpus; species Forpus xanthops. The sequence goes on along the minus strand of JASSUY010032704.1, from coordinate 12,178 downwards.
TACAGGTCATGTGTCTGAAACATTTCTGATTAGCAATAGGTCCCCAGATCAAAGCAACTATCTTGGAATGGGCCACTGTTCGATGACAAGTTACTTTTCAGTACTAACCTTTTTGGTTCAAGTTTAGCAGCAACTAGTCTTGCTCCCAGAGCTTCATTTTCCACAACATGGTAATATATTTTTATGTCAACATGGTTGAAGATATAAAAAGTATCTTTTTCATGAAATTCTGACTGCAATGATAAAAGATGTTGTTAAACAATTGCCCTTGTTTCAGCTGGGATAGTGAATGTTTTTCTTAGCAGCTAGTGCAATGCTGTGTTTTGGCTTTAGTCTGAGAATAATGCTGATAAACACACCAATGTTTTAGCTGTTGCCAAGTAATGCTTACTCTGATCAAAGACTTTTCAGTCTCTCACACTCTGCCCATGAGAAGCAAGGAGGAAGCAAAGACAAGACACCTGACACAAACTAGCCAAAGAGGTATTTCCATGCCACAGCTTGTCATGCCAAGTATATAAACTTGGGGGGAAGCTGGCCAGGAACCACCAATTACTGCTCAGGGATGGGATGGGCATCAGTCAGCAGGTGGTGAGCAATTGCAGTGTGCATCACTTGTCTCGGGTTTTATTCCTCTCTCTTTCCCTATTATTATATTTATTGATATTATATATAAAGTAGACAACAGGTAATAGGTTCAAACTTAAAAAAGATAATTCAAGTTGGGTGTAAGGAAGAAGGTCTTTACTGTGAGGGTGGTGAGGCACTGGAACATGTTGCCCAAAGTGATAAACACTCCACTCCCTGGCAGTGTTCAAGGCAGGGGCTTGGGCAACATGGTCTACGGTGAAGCCATGGCAAAGGGGCTGGAACTAGATCGTCCTTTCCAACCCTAACTGTTCTGTGATTCTATGCTATTATAATATTACATGTTATTATATACTATTATTTACACTTTTTTCAATTATTAAACTGTTCTCACTTCAACCTGCAGGCTTTACCTTTTTCCAGTTCTACTCTCCATCCCACTGGAGCAGGGGAGAGCGAGTGGCAGCATGGCACTTAGTTGCCAGCTGTGGTTAAGCCATGACAACAATCAAAAAGAAAAAGGCATCTAAAACCCTTAGGCAGAAGCTTACATAATAGAATTTTAGACTGCACAGTTTTTCTGTCAAGAAGTTCTCCTACAAGATTAATTCAGGATTCTGGGAACACAAAGACAGTAAAGTGTGTCCTTGCATTAAGAACACAAACCAGAAAAGTTAATGCTAAGAACTGTCTACTACAATATAAAAGGAGAAAAATAGTAGAAAAATAAATACAAAATGTATGTATAAAGATATTAAAAGGTATCAGTAACTGAAGGTGTCCTATTTAACTGAAGTAGCAAACGGAATAGGTAACTGTGACAACTTTCCTAACAGGAGTATTTTGTAACTATCAGCTATTTCAAAACAATGCATATGTTTTTTTTTCATAGATTAAACAGAACCTTCCAAGACAAACAATGCAAATAATTGCTTTCTGTGACAGAACCACCTTGCATTTGAAACCAAAGATGCACAAGTATGAACTGCAAGCAGCAGTCAGGACTGCTGAATACAAATCTTGGGTGAAGGGAAACTTCAACTTGGAATTTTGTCAGTTAAAGAGGTTGTTGAATCATAAGCATTATATCTGAAGTTCAATTAGTAATTCTTCAGAGTTCTACCCCACCCTTTTTACAAAGTATCTTAATGATAAGAACAGTGACATAAACAAAGTGTTCTACAGTCCTTCAGTTAGGCCCTCAAATGTTATTAAAAACAAATATTTAAACAAGACTAAAAGAATATTGCCAGATTACATATTTGATCGTAACTACATGCATTCACATGGAGCCTCCGAAACCAATCCATTACAGAGGCAAGGAAACAAAATTAGAAACTGCGGAAACTGTCATCTTTGGTAAGACCTCTTACGTAAAACAAACAATTCTGATAAAACCAAAAGCTTATTTGAGGTTTTTGTTGACCTCTCCATGGAAGAGGCCTGTGGTAATGTGAAGACATCCGGGAATTTTTATTGCACTATCTCCATAATGCTTACAATGTATTTATCTGGACTTCCACCACTTAATCCAACAGCTCTGTCTCTCGCAGAAGCTCTGTTCACTCAGAAATTTTACATTCTGCTTTCTTCCAGTAGCCCACACAGTCCCAGGGAAAACAATCCTTCAAAAAGCATTAATTTACATGCAGAGGTACAAACACCTATAAAAACCTGCTCCATAAAAACACTTCTATCTCACAAAAATGTAAAGCCCAAGCCTTGAAATATTTAGACTTCTTAGGCAATGAAGGATGACACACTGTTCTTATCCTTCATTTTTTACATGCATTAAATCTCTTCCATCTTTTAGGGCCCTTCTGTATTAGAAGAGGCTTACAAATTGTGGTACCTGCACAGATATCAGAACACCTGGTTCTAGGCAACAAAGGATCTTAAGATAGTGAGGACTCACCATAGAAACACGGCATTGAAGAAATAACAGTCTTTACAGTAATAAAAAGGGGATAGCAGAAAAAAACTAATTGCGTAAACATACATTAATAACACAGGCATCTTTGGGACGGCCATCTTCTGTAATGTAACAGCCAATGGGAAAACCAGGATTGCAGAACCTCTGGCCATCTTCAACATCGTAACACCAGGTCACAGGCATGTTGTCCACAATCCTGTAAATGGCACAGTGACATTTCACAACCTTGCAAAATACAGAGTGCAGTGGAAACAAAACCACACTGAGATTAATCTAACTTGGCTACACTCATTACTGGAAGATTAACTACAAGAATAATACCTCTTTCAGGTCTTAACCCATGGACTGCATCGACTGCCAATCCAATTTCCAAATGAGATCTAAGCACATAGCTATTCAATTGAAACTTCATCTTTTTTCAGAAAAAAAGAAATGAAAAATACTATTTCTTAGAAATAGTGGCTTGGAAGCAGGAGGCTTGCTCTGTGTCCACTAAAACATTCTATTCACTGGGGATGGTTTCTGAAGTCCTCTTACAAGCATGGTGCAAGGCACAAAACTCTCCCACTCCAAAGCTGTAACAATTTAACATTTCATTATTTTGTCTTTTTAAACCATCCACTAAACCAGCTAAAATGAGCTGGATAATTTCAAGCTTAAGACATAATACAAAGTAATAAAAATTTTGCCTACACACACACAGTATTCATCCTCCAGCTTCCTCATGGCTCTTCTGTTGCATGATATATTTTTCACAGCACTCTGTAATCTTTTATTTTGTATTAGAGGTGAAGAGCAAGTTTTTGCTTATTTGTTTGGGATTTTTTGCTATTTAAGTGCAATTTTGTGCAACTGTGACCTCAGTTGTAGTTCCCTCAGAGTATGGAACATTTTAACTAGATTGTTCACACAAGCAAAAAATTGTAAGCCACCACACACTTGGGAAAGTAATCACATTCCCTCCACTGTCTACCTGCTGCTTCTGAATTACTGCCTCACAGGATTTATATTCATGCACCTTGAAATCTGTGTTCAGTTCTGGGCTTCTCAATACAAAGAGAGGCATTGAGTTGCTGGAGTGAGTCCAGAGAAGGGCAACAAAGCTCCTGAAGGGCTTGGAGCACAAGTTTGATGAGGAATGGCTGTGGGAGCTGGGGTTCTTTAGTCTGTAGGAAAGGAGGCTCATGGGGGACCTCATCATCCTCTACAACTACCTGAAAGGAGGTTGTAGTGAGGTGGGTGTTGGCCTCTTCTCCCAAGTAACAAGTGATAGGGCAAGAAGAAATGGCCTTAAGTTGCGTCAGAAGATGCGAGAAAAACAGCTTCACAACCAACAAGGTTAGTGCAGAAGGAGGGCAGGAGGTACTCCAGGTGCTGGAGCAGAGGTTCCCCTGCAGCCCATGGTGTGGACACAGGTGAGGCAGACTGTCCCCCTGCAGCCATAATATACGCTAGAGATATCTCTTGCTTTTGTTAGCAATTTAATTTCATAATCAAAACCAGGTGAAGCATTAACCTATTACAAATGAGTCTGGATGAGGGCTTGCATCTTCTGCAGCAAAGAATACAGAGCTGCCTTCAGGCAGCAATGCTAGAACAAATTGATAGCTTAAGAAGCAAATAATTTTTCACAGTTAATCTTCAAATTTAAAATGACTTGAAGAGATTATACATGTGGGGCAAATGGGCTATACAACAGTGTTCTTATATGTCTCTCAAGAACATCTGGTGATGAGCATTGTCAGACAAGATATCAGTATAGCTGTTGAGTCCAATTCAGTATGTCAATTCCTAATCTTATTAAGTGGCTTTTAAAACCTTAAAAGTACTTTGCACCATCTGTGTTCCCCAGGAATTTTATGATAAATTGAAGCTGGATAATAAACCTCTATTAAATCCTGACTTACACTACCTTGGCTGATCCCTGTACAATATACCCCTGTACCATACTCCTGGAGCATACATCATTCATCACAAAATCCAGCCACTTCCACTCTGTAAAGCCATGGCTGAGGAGGACTATTCATTACCAAACAGACACAAACAGGGATTCTTCATGCCACTGGTTCTACAGTTTTATGGCAGTGGGCCTAGCAAAAAAAAAAAATAAACAGTAGAAGTGCTAGTAAAGGAACTAAGAATATAAGAAGTACCTTACATTTAAAAGGTAGTTTTCACACTGAAAAACAGAACTAAATCTTACTAAAATCTCATCAGTCCTATCAAGCTACCTGTACAGGCTAAAAAAATAAGTATATTTGCAAAACAATTTCATCTAAGGGGAAAAAAACAGTCTAAAGTACTTTTTTGTGTGATTAGTTTTACACAGTTCTGCTTTAGTTTCTGTCAGATTGTTTGTATTTTAGAAAGGGACAGGATCACAGGCTTGGGAAACTAATTTTCATTTAAACACCAAAGCACATGCAAACTTCTAAAGCTGAAGCTTTACACCAGACAAACATGCATCATGTAAATTCAAAGTGGTGTGAATATCATAAATATATGCAGTATTTAATACGAATATAACCCAATTCAGCATGTTTGAAGCTGTACTTATTCCAGCATTAGGCATATGCACTTCAAACCCCTGCAAAAGTAGCTGTACCTTTCAGGATTTCTTTACTACTTCCTTGTTTGCCTACATGAACATATGGCTACTGCCTGTGAACCCTTCTGACCTCATCAATCAACTTCCAACTACACCAGTTTGAGATGTTCCCGGAATATTTACATCAGTGAGCCATAGTTTATCCCTGAAAAGTGATATTCTGATCAGCTCAAAAGAGCAGTAGAAAACACATTCATTGCCTTTCCAGCATGGGTGACTGTTTCAAAAATGAAGGAATGTAATGTGGCATTACAGAAAAGCATTTAATGACATTGGCAACATTCAACATTTCACCTGCATTTTTACTAATACATCCAGACAGTTTTAATATAATTAGATGAAGACCAAAATGTTTCTTTCTGTGAAGTGGAGAACACGTATTTGGAATCATATGTGCCACGTTAGTTAATTTCGCTCATGTATTACTTGCAAAGACATGCTACAGGAATTCTGACAACTGCATGCCTAAGTCATTCCTTATACCCTTGCACCCAAAGGCTGCTGCTAGCACAAAGTACCAACAAGCACTGTATAATCATTGAGAGCTTGGCTGGGTGTTTCCAGTGTCAAGATGGAGCCTGCTGACAGACATTTCCCAGCTCTTAGATGTGGGTGCAGAGCATGGCTACATCCTAACTGAACATCAGTACAGGATTCAGCCTAGGCATTCAGCCTTGCCCCAGTCTTACTGCCTAGTGGAAGAGGACCTCAATGGCCAAGCAGAAACAGAGCCCCAGTGTGCTTCAAGATGACTCAGACAGAGGGACTCAAGAGAATAGAAAAGGACCAAATGTCTATGAGTTCCTCTAAATTATTTCATTTTCACTGGCCACCTTTCACTTCCATATCCTATAAGAGAAACAAACTCTGCATAAAACACTTTCAGAACCATAGATTCTATCTTCTGGACATATATCTGAAGGGGAATGCAAATGCTCTCAAGGAAAACAAAACCAACACAGGCAATAGATTGAAGGTCCCTTAACTCTTTTCTCAAGCTAAGGCAGGATTAACTCCTACATTTATAGATGCAAATAGCAGTGTTTTACAGTAAGCAAAGAGGCAGCACAAGAAACACACAAAGCTTTGTGTTTGGAAACAGACTTGTTTCCATTATACCTATACCTGGTGCTTATTCAGGGAAGGAAATTTTTCATGACAACAATGTAACATCTTTTGCACAAACAGAAGGAAACAGAAGGAGTATCTGCAGAAGTGGCAACACCTAGTGCTCAATCTGTATTAAGTTGCAAAAACAAAATGATAAACTAAATTAAATTACCACCAACATACTAGACTAACTCATCTGTAAATTCTGATTCCAACTTACCAGTGATGTTGATAATTCAGCAGCATACTTTTCTTCAAAAAGTCCAATTTCTGTTTATCTTCTGGCTTTGCAGTATCATATGTTTTTGTACAAACAGATTTACACATCTCCTTCTTGTTGAACGTGAACTAAGAAAAATGAAAGACACATAAGCAAAAAGGCTGTCACAACCTTTCTGTCATTTCAGTATTTAACAAGTTTCCCCTATGCATTTATAATTGCTTGTATTGTTATAATAAAAGCACCTAAGAAATTACCATGACTTTGTTTATTACCCCCCCCCCCCCCCAGAGGATGCTGCTATATTGGTGCGTGCTATAAAACCCTCCTGTATTCAGTGTAGGAGCTCTACACTACGAGCTCCTTGCTACTGATTAAAATCTGTTTTCTGCAATGATTTACCAGACAAATCACTTGACCTCACAGCAGCATGTGCTGTCCCAGGCAGATTCAACTGATACCTTTCTCTCCTACTACATGTAATAGAGAAGGCAGGAGTTGTAGTAATTAGAAAAGACAAGCCAGCTAACACCATTTCTAATACTTCAAACTTACAGCTGTGGTATTCTCAAATCTGGTTCCAAGAAATAAAGAGTACTCAATTCACTCTAACAAGGGGACACTTGAGGAGCAAGGATCAGGTTTTGGCAGGTTCCAAAGAGAAGACAACCTCCACAGCACTTTAGACTACAGCTTCATGATGCAAAGTGCATAGTTACAGTGAGGTTAAATTGACAATTTTCTACTATGTAGAGCTTTAGGTTTTGATGCTCTTTGAGATAAAGCCCTTGTGAAGAGGATCTTTAAGATTTTCACCTCCTTTGGCTATATTTTAACATATGTATTACCAAACACCCCTTGTCAGAGAACAAACCCTGTAAGGAGACGGTTCTATCCTCTCTCCAAACAATACTTGGCCAAGGTTTTCAGAGGGACGCTTCTTTCCTTCTGCTTGACAAAAATCAAACCTGCCATTAGAGAAAAGATACAGAAGTTATCAAAATATTCTTAGCTGCAAATATTGGACCTCAAATAGTGCTTCCAAATCAACACCTCATCACAACTGAAGGAACTATACAGCTTTACTTCTAGATAAGTTTTTTCCTTGAGCCTACAAGGAAAAGTGTGAAAAGTAACAGTCCCATTTTGAAAACAATAACCAACCAACTAACAACAAAAGAAGAAACAAAACCAAATACCAAGTCTCTTAATCAGCTATTTTGGAACTCACTTTATATTCAGAATGGTAGCACAGAAGTGTCCTCAAGTAATCAGAAGTTTCCTATTTTAATGGGGACTTTAGCCATGAATTAAACCTTTGCATAGTTTCATTGCAGTTCAGAGAGAAAAGCATACAAGCCAGATTCTTGGGCAGGGGGAAAAGGAGGGAGGGTAATAATAAAGGCAAAATATGAACATATACACACACACACACACACAGACAGTTCCTTTACAACAAGCGCTATTAAATAAACAGGATATTAAAGATTTATTCCCCAACACATTTAATAGCACATCCTCCAAGTCTTCCAGTCTAATTTCAAGCGTATTATAATTGTGTTCAATAAAGTGTAAACTAGTGTTTAACCTCTTCAACATGCTTTGAAGCAACAACTTTCCATAGTTGTACCTGACACTGACACATTTTATACAATCCTATGATGTGTACCATGGAAAAAAATTAATACCTCATTAAGGTAATTGATTGGGAGTTCACATCTCATTACTACTTTCACTCACCTGGCTACAGGCTACTGAAGACAGCAGTAATACTTTGATCTATAAAATGACAACTAATACGGGAGAGTAAATATTATACATATATGGATATATAAATATACACATTTTAACCTTAAGTTACTCCAAAGCAATGCAGACCTACATGAGGGCATATGAATCCATGCACTACTTCTAATGTATGAACAAAGACAACTTAGGAGAAGGAAGCAGTGTGCGTCTGCATCCATCTGCTAAGTTGAAAATTATGTATTTGTACACATATTAGCAAAATAAATAGACATTCCTCACTGGTAAACTTCTGTAGCAAATGTAGATAATACTTAAAGATAAATCAAATTTGCATTTTTGGAACAAGTAACAACTAAAATGACACACACACTTTAATATACTTACGCTGTATATTCGTAGGGAAGGACAGACTCTACAGAGTCAAGCCTGTTCACAAACAGCTCGATTCCAGACTAAAAGAATAGAAATAATCAGCAATTATATGAAAGCACTTCCTCACTTCTGACAGATATATATATATAAATAGATTTGTTTGAATAAGATAAAGAAAAGCTCAAAATGCAGGATTTGTGCAATTATATATCTTGAAATGTAGAATCAACTGTACCTGCTGATAGTATAAGTAAAACACTATATAACCATCACAGAAATAGTGACAATATGAAAAAAAAAAAGCCCCGAAAAAAAACCAAAACAAACAAAAATCCACTTTCAGGCTAATATAATATTCAAATTACAAGATAGCAAGAAAACATGCACAAGTGGTTTAGTGTACCAAGTTAGAGCCACATTAGTCATCACTGCAACTTTTCTGTAATAAAAGTCTTAAAAGAACATGAATAAAAGTACAGATGAGATCAGTACTTCTCCCTATAATTAAACTGCTCAACAATTTTTCCTGTGCAACAACTGAAAACTGAACTATGAGGATATAAACAATGTATTCAGACCGATACACTATTTTTAGTTTGAATAGCAGCTCTTTCCAAAGAGAAGGAAAGAATATTCACATTTACCTTCTTATGAAAGTTGCTCAATAACTAAAAACTCCTGAGTTCAGCCTGCTGTGGTTTCAGGCTAGTTTGGTCTGTACATGTTAATTACAGATGGGGCGGCCTGCTGCTACAGAAAGGAAGAGGTTTCTCACTCCTCCTTAGTCTCAAAATCCCTTCCCTTATTCTAGTCTCACAGTCCCAATCCATTTCAACTGCCTGCCTTACACTGGTTTTGGCAGTTATTTGTTTGCATAGTAAACCAATTCAACTGGCTGAAATAGCAGAAGAGTTACAAAAAAAAAAAAAATTAAGAGCAGTCTTAGCAACTCAGCAAGTTGAACTGTATTACTGGGCAATCAGATAAGAGCTGGAGACAGCAAAAGGAAGGCTACTGTTTTCAGGAACAAGACTTCTCCCTCTCAAGAGTAAGCCATCTCTTTTCTCACCAAGAGGAGAGCTTTACCTCCCCATGAAAACTGACTCAAGTTTAACCAAACTAAGAAATTCTGCACAGAAAAAAAGAAAATAAAATGAATTGTTCATATGCACGTGTAGCTCAGATACTTCAGTATCACAGTTCACTGATACACTATAGTTGTCCATGGGCAAGTTAAATACAGCTCCATGAGAAGCTGCGAGGCTGTGAGCTGTTAGGTTGACTCACCAAGTGAGGACACACCTTCCTGTTCCTCTTTCCTCTGCCCTAAGCCATGCACACCTGCTGCTTACCTCTGTGTAGCATATACGCGCCATAATTCTTTAAGCCACTTCAATTCACCAATACAGAAAAAAACTAGCCTGGCAAAAAGTTGGGTAGTTTCTTGTCACGTTAATAAGCTCCAAAAAGGATTAACAGGTAACATAGCTGGGACAATACAGAGGACAGGGCCACATTGTTCAGAGAAAGACAGGCATGAAATCTCTGCTTCCAGCAGCAATGGGTTAGATTGCCTCACTTAGCCACAGAACCACAGCCTATTAGATTAGTTATTTTTCATTGGAGGAGATTTACCTGAATGCCCCAATTTTCCTTAAGTATATGCATTACTGCAGATCAGCATCTCTGATAAACAATTTCCATTCAACAGCAAGTCTCCTTGGAGCCATCAGTATTGTTTTAAACTGAATAAGGACTCTTAATGTTTGGGCAAGAGTTACCATGTCTGCACAGATCACATTTAATTTCTGATGATATTCCAACCAGAAATGGGAGAACCAGCCAAACTGAGTTTGCTCACTTGGAGGAAGGGGGAAATTTGTGAGTCTCATCATTCTTGCCCTGCTAGCTATGCGCCCCACCACCAACATTCCACCCCATCTCACCAACAGAAGAGATCCACAGAGATTATAACAGACAAATATTTAGAGATAAATATTCATAACAGACAAAATTTAGAGATCTGCTATGTGCATCTAAATCCTCAATGCAGAGGAGAATTCAATATTATTAATAACATCATAATAACAGTGACAGCTGTAAGACCTTCTTAAGAACATGTAAAAAATTAAGGTTCTTCAGGGAAGCTTAGTTTTACCCACTTAGGTAAATATTATGACATTGAAATTAATCTGATCACATATTGTTTCTCCTCACCAGGGACCAGACTACATTCAATTGCAGGTTATGCGGAGGGAATTAGATCTGGAGAGTAATTTAGACTTCTCCATATGCCTCACTTAGTATGTAAAGTGGCTGGCATGAGGTAGAGTAACAGAAGAGGTGGTTAATTTCAGCAAATTTTTGCAATAATACACTTGCTGATGTTATCCTAAAATGTTCAGCTGGCCACTGGTGGAAGATTTCCATTACCTAAGTAACTCATTTCACATTTAAAACATTATAAATCCCTAGGATGAGGAGACAAACATTTTGTACACATTATATGAGGAAAGATCACTCCATAAATGTCTCTTTATCAGCCCATAAATGTGGCTGCTTACAAAAGATAGTAGGCAACCTAGTTCACTTGACTTTCAAAAACAAAAACATCAAAAAACTTTCTTCCACAATCCTAGTTTTAAAACAGGAATAAATCCAACATAGCTATGTTTTTCAGGGATGTTGTGAAAATTACAGACTGCAGCTTGAAAGTCCTAGCCTGTATTTGAATAAAAAACTCCTTTATGAGGGTAGCGCAGCACTGCAAGAGGTCACCCAGGGAGGTGAGGTAGAGCTGAGCTGATCTAGTAACAACAGTTGTGTTTCAATCATGAGGCTGGACTATGTGACCTCCTGAGGTCATTTCAGTTTCTATGACTCTATAAAAGAATGTCCACAGAAAGTTTTACTACTACAACTGAAGCAGCAGGGAAACAAAAGTGAACACAACATTGTGGATTTTTTAGGTGCAAGATTTGTCCAACTTGAACAGAATAGTACACTTGATTGGAAACAATGTTTATATCAAGTGCACTTTTACTATTCATTTGGCTTATTGCTCTACTGATGCATGACAGGAAATTAATAGTCAGTGCAATGTATTTATGAAAAGCATACGGTTTAAACAGACTCTTCTTCTGAAGAATCATGGACTAGAGTTTCATGCATTACAGAAGATGAGAGATCAGAGAGTGTGAGATAGCCACTTCCAACAGCAGTAAGGTAATGGATCATAAATGTAATTGGTCTTGAACTTCCTCATTCAAGTCTTAAAGCATGGTCTCGTGTAACTGCCATTACAGCATCAGCAAACTTCTAAGGCTCACCCAAAGGAACAAAGACTATTTTAAGCACAAATCCACAGCATGCTAACAGAATTACAGCATGGCTTGAGTTGGAAGGGACTTTAATGCTCATTCAATCCCCTGCACTGGCAGAGACACCTTCCACTAGACCAGGCTGCTCAACCTGGCTTTGACCACTGCCAGGGAGGGGGCAGCCACAGCTTCTCTGGGCAACATAGAATCACAGAATAGTTAGGGTTGGAAAGGACCTTAAGATCATCTAGTTCCAACCTCCCTGCCATGGGCAGGGA
>JASSUY010032703.1:0-22830 GCA_032466535.1 Forpus xanthops | reverse complement strand
GAAGAATGTTAGCTGCATAAATATATTGGTATAACTTAGCATAAGTGTTAGGCCTGACTGCAAGTCATGATGAAACTGAGCAAGGAGAAGAGTTAAAAGCAAGCTGTCCTTGGGCCGGCTGGAAAGTCACGAATATTTTCAGGATCCTGATAAAGAAGGGATGAAGGGAGTTGAACATCTGCGGAACATCCCGAGAGCTAACCTTGGTAGAAGTTCCTGTTGTCAGCAAGAGATGGATCCAAGAAGCGATGAGAAAGAACTATCCAATTAAAAATCGGACTTATGCCCGTGGACAGCAGCCATTAGTCAGTGATAAGTAAAAATAGAGTGCAGACAACAAAGGTGTTTGTAACAGTGTATAAATACAGGTTTGTAACGAAATATATGGAGTTTGTTCTATCACTCATATTGAGTCTACTAACTGCTCCGCCGCCACCCTCTGGACTCTTCGTCACTACAGGTAACCCTCACCCTACCTCGGGTAACCCTTATCCCTGGACGAACTGCAACACATCACTTGTGTTTATTGTTTTTTTTTTCCCTTCCCGTTTTAGTTTTATAATCTTCCCCCTTGTTATTTCCCTGGTTATCATTATTATTGGTGGTAGCAGTAGTGGTTTTGAGTTATACCTTAGTTACTGAACTGTTCTTGTCTCTACCTGTGGGGTTTACATTCTTTAGATTCTCCTCCTCATCCCACTGGGAGTGGGGGGGGAGAAGGGGGAGAGTGAACAAGTGTCTGCATGGTTCTGAGTTGCTGGCTGGGCTTAAACCATGACAGGAAAAAAAGAAAATCAATGATGTGAGTTAATTTTCCTTTTCCCTACAAAACAACTTCTGCAGCAAAATTATATGCAGTTAGAGTGGCTGGAATGATTCAGTTCTATTTAGACCATCTGGGTAAACTATATAATGCCATCTTGGCTGTAACAAACTGCATTCAAAACTATTAGAAGAAGAAGCAGGCTTTTCTGTAAAGATGCTTTTTGGAAAAGGAAAACTTGTTATAAGTTTGAGGGCAAAAAACCCACTGGTGCATTATCAGAATGGTTTGCTCTGTGTAAGGTAATACAAACAAGCTCCTTCTCTCCAATTGTAATGTTTGTCTGGCACACTGAATTTGTGAGGGATTACTTTCTTATTACAAGTTCACTTTGTGTAATAGCCAAATCTCAGCCAAACAGGTCACTGAAGACCCTGAATGCAAATGTTTTGAGTTCTGAAATCTCAAAATGATGTTTGTGACTATTAAAGACACAATAGATGCCATTAAATGAACAGCCATTAGTAACAACCAAAGTGCATCTTATTATGTCTGTATTCATTAAGAGTTTCTTCCTGTTGGTTAGTTCATTGTTATGAAAACAGATTAGATTATAGAATTTCCAATTACTGCTTTGGCATATTCCCCCTTAAAGTTGAGAGAAAAAACAAACACAACAGAAATTGAACTATCCGCTGGAAATGAAAGTGTGACCCACCAAAAGGAAAAAAATACTTTAATCTGGAAATACCATTGTGACAAATATCTGGTGTACCACTGGTGGACTCACCATAGTGGGATGTGGTGTGCTACAGCACAAAGTCTGGCTGGAGTGTAAAGTCAGCAAGGAAGCATGACAGCCTGAGGTTAAGTGAGCATTTACAGTTCTTATCAGGGGGAGACTTAATTCTGAAAGAAAGAGCAACTGTGCCTGGCTACAAGACCACCTTTTATTTGCACTTTCCTGAGAAAAAATTATATGATAATTTTTAATGCAAATTTTCAGTTCTGGTGAAATTCTGCTTCTTCTGCTCAACATTTGACTTCCTGTTGTTATTCTCCCTCTTACGAAGATTCCTGTTTAATAATTCTCTTGAGATGTGATTTAACTTTGTAGACAGATCTTTTGTTCCAGCCTTAAGAATATGACTAACACTTCTGACATCAATTCCTCAGTAGGAACTCTAGTGCAGATAGACTTGGAAAGAGATATACACTCAGCTCGGTGTACTCAGCACAGGAAGAAAGAATATGTATTTTCTTCTACTTCACTATTCAGGAAATACCAAAGTGAAACAAACATATATCTTTCTATTTCCTGCTACAATGTGAAAAATTTGCAAAAGTGCATTCCTAATATTTTCATATTACAATGATTAATTTTATTTAAAATAACAGTTAAATGTTCCTCCCTACCCCCTCCACCTGCCCTTCAAAATAAAAAGACTGTTATGGGGGAAGAGTAGTGGACTCCTGGCATTAAAACATGGGCTGCTTGCATCCATCTGTTCAATGAAAACAGTAGACCCTTAAGTCACATGAAAGAATTACTCAGAATCAGAGTAAGATGACTTTGAGACTCTGATGTTTTTGTTGACGTTTGTGATCCCAAATAGCACATTGCCTTGCCTCCTGAAGGGCCTAATCTTTTTCCTCTGGAAAATGGAGATGCAGTCAGAAATAATTAGTTTAGGCTCACCAGGAAGTAACATGCCGTAGGGTGCCCTTTGATTCTCCTTAGTAAAGGTTCCCCTCCTTCTGGTTGCTGCCCTCCGTGGAGAGGGAAGGGTCCTTGGTCACCCTACTACCTTGATTCCTCCACCTCAGGCCTTCAAAGTCCTCTCAGGTGTTTTAGCCAGCACTTTCTTCCTCTTGCTCCTCCCTTTTTGTAAGGAGCATTAAAGAGCATCATGTCCGTTGTGGTCTCACCCCATGAAAGACTGAGGGTATACATATGTATGTATGTATGTGTGCTGAGGAGTGTTCCACAAGCAGTTTCTTCTGTTGAGAAATTTTACATATATGCAAAACTGCTGATAAAGTGGTTTAGAGTGCTGAGCACTCACAACTTTTACTGCAGGAAGGACAGAGTGGGTGTTCAGATCCTCTGGATCTTGGCCATGGGGTCAAATCATAGGAAGGATTTAGTCATACCTCAGCTGAGAAATATTTTGCAGATGCAACTCAGTGAAGGCATCTGGACCAAGGAAGATAATTAAACCAGGACAGAAACAAACTCCTTTCATAACCTAAAGAAAATTTGACCAATTGAGTCCCTTTGTTTGCATCAGCTAAACATTCATGCACGGAAATCCAATGGTTAGAATAAATATTTGGTGCCTACTTGGTAATATTCATGAAATGCATTTACTTGTTTAGATTTTTTCCAAATCTGCATACCTAAACTTTAAGCATATGTGCAATCAGCTTCAAATTTTCCAAACAAAAATAGATCAAGAAAGGGGGTTTGGAAATAGCATCTGCTCCTCAGCTAATCAAACCACCCAGGGAGATTGTCCGTAAACACTGCAACGACCAAGTCCTCATGCTGCTCTTTATTCTTTACATGTCATATTGCGTTAACTAAAAGCAGATCATTGGAGATCACTAAAAAATGGTTTTCAAGCCTGGTACAGCAATCCCAGGTTTTGCTGTAGAGTGTCATATAACTTAATCTTCCAATTAAGATGATTTGGATAGCAAGTGAAATCCACATGAATGACTTTAGCCTTGGAAATTGTTGAAGTCATGGCCAGTTGCTGCAGGTGAGGTGAGAACAGTGCTCTTTTAAACCAGCTGAGCACTGGCTCAGAAGTAGTTGTCCTCTCCCCTCCCCAAAATACCCCACCTTGTCTACACAGAGGCAAGTGCCTTGCAGTCTTTCTGTTCACTTGCCTCTAGATTTCTGTTGCTACAGTCAAGAGAAATGGGGCTTCAAGATACCCAAGGGCTGACAGTGGAGGCTTCAGGGTGGCCACTGTGAGAAGAGGCTGGGGCTGCTCCAAGTCAGCTGACTCCAAGGGACCAACCACAAAGCACATCTGAGCCCCCTAACCATGCACAGGGTACCTCTGGGGAAGCCTATTTAAGAAAGGAGAGGAAACAGGTGGGAAAAGGTGTGCCAGGTGTGAACCAGACTTCCCTGCAGCCCCTGGGGAGATCCTGGTGGAGCTGGAAATGAAGGTAGGAAGATGAAGGCGTTTTACTTTATTTGTTTTTGTATCTTACTATCCAACTGTAGTTGGTAATAAACAAAATCGATTTCCCTCAAGTGAAATCTGCTTTGCCCATGAAGGAAATGAGTGAGTGATGTCCTCATCTTTACCTTGACTCATGAGCTTTTTCCTTCTTCTTTTCTCCCCTCTGCCCTCTTAAGTGAAAGGGCAGATAAGTGGGTGTCTGGCCAAGGCCAGCCCTCCACAGAAGTCACAATTGCAGAAAAAAAGAAGATTCCCTTAACAAAAACAATCATAATTTTTTATTTTTTATATATGAAGAGACAGTTTATGGCTGCAATCCATTGAAGTTTCATGCCAATAACAGGCACTATACTCACTATTCATTTTTAGTGATTTACTTCTTATTTTTCACTCAAGAAAGGGTGCTGTCATGGTCTCATACAATGCATAATGATCTGTCAGCTACATGTTATGTTTTACTCTTGAGTAGTCTTTCTGGCAGACATGTTGTCATGTTAGAACTGGTAGAAGGAAAGGAATAGTCCTATCTCACAATGACAAGGGTGTGAGCAGGATGGAAAATGGTTGGGGTAGGGCTGATGTGTATTTCCCCAGTATAAGTGTGGCTGGATCTGCTAGCCGGAAGAAAGTCTGTGCCAGCAAGGAAATGGTGATATTAAAAACAAATCACTGCTGACTGAGGAGGTGCGGAGTCGCTTTCATTTATTGTATCCAGAGTATTTGGTGCCAACAACATTGCAACAGCTCTAAATCTAAGTGTGACATCTGGTGATGAAATTGGAAGTACAGGAGTACCTCTATGTCCCTTCACAATCCCATCTCCACCAGATCAGGATGTGCTACTCTGCACTTAACATGTGAGCTGCAAGGGGAGTTTATGCCTAAACAAGGTACTTCAGAGTTTAGCCATCAAGTTACTCTTTTCTTGAGTTGCAATATGCTATAACACACTGAGGAGATTTCTGTGTCAGTCTGCTTCCCTCTGCCTCCCTCTCCTTTAATACCATGCCACTTTCTGACTTTAAGCAAGCTTACAGCAGTAGCCAAGATGTACAGAGAAGTTACTTCAGATTTATCTACAAGACTCATTTGTGTTGAACTAGCAGTTTTCTTCTCTGTCAGCAATTCTCTATTGCATTTATTTGTTACTGTGACATTAGGTAAGAGTACAATCCTATTAAACCTGTACATTACATTACAGAATTGTAAGCCTTTTTTGTTTCAGAGAATGAGAATAAATATGAATTCCAATTGCTTAAAATTCCTGATACAGCAGTAAAAAATAAAATACTGTCACTATCAGAGTAGGAGTTTGATTTTTCTTTTCTAAAATAAAATCTACTGATTTATTTCATTCACCTGGAAGGTAAGGAAGACAGTGAGACTGCGATTGGTAAAGAATTGGAGAGGGAAGTTTTTAGTGTTTTCTCTCCAGCTGGCATCATGCTTCGCAAGAAGTTTCTTTGTTTGGAGTTTACCCTCTGTTTTGTAGTTAGAACATTGATAACAATTTTAAAACTGATCTGTTAAAACCCCAAGTTTGAAGTCATGGTTCTTTCTAAGCACATGACATACAAGACCATCTGAGTCAATAGATGGTTGCAGAAGAATGATGGCCCTAGGATTTCCCACATACTCTCAGAGGTAGCTGGGTGGCTTGCTCCCACTGATCCTACAAAAACCCTGACTAAGAAGATTACCCAGAGAATCCTCAAGTAGCAGAAAGGCTCAGAGGAATGGTTCAGTTTTCTTCATGGATAGCCAACATTTGCAGCAGCAGTGCAGGCTGTTTGAAAATTCATGCAAATGAATGACCACATAGCACAGACTAACTTGCTTCTCTTACTTCTTTGTGAATACCTTAGGCATAGGCAGCACATCATGAGGTAGAAAGCCATTGCTTGGTGAACAGGTATTTAGTCTTGTCACACTTTACTTCACTAAGAATGTAAATGGAGAAAAGCCTAGTATTAATTTTTGCAAATTCCTTCCAGAAAGGGAGGGGATGTGGAATGAGCTGTGAAAGTCACCACCACTGTGGTTGAGAGTGCATGACATCAGGGCTTGAATATATACAGCTTTTGCTCTGCTAGTTCGATTAATAACTTTAATTAATATGACAGATTCACTAGATATGATAAGGAAATGAGAACTTGACTTTTACTGAAGACAAAGAACCCCTGTTTTGGACTCAGAGTGGGCTCCCAACTAATTCCAATTCATTTCTTGTTTATGCCACGCCTTTGATGTCACCTTGTACAAATCCCTGTCTTTGGACATCTGCTTTATTTCCCCTAATAACTCAGAGGTGCTTTGGTTTGTGAAGCTTTTCAGTATTAATGTTAATTTAATTTCTGTGAATGAAAAAACTCTTTGCACAAGATTATAAATCCTATTCAAATATTTCTTTACTGATTATTTTATCTGCTATGATATGAAAGTTGTTAATAGTTTCACTCTACCAACAATTTCTGTCCTATCTGTAATATATACCATTGAAAAGTAAAGTTGTGACAAATTTTAGTGTAAAAGAATGGCTGTTCTAAATTTTTACTTGAACTTCTAAAATGTAAGATTGTCTACAGCAATATGAATTTTCTGGAGCAAATTTTCATCTGTCATAGGACTATGTACTTCTATGGGAATAAGCTGGTTTATAACAGGTGAAGTTCTGGCCTGTTGTATGTAAGTTACTTTAAGTTACATGAATTTTAATTATTAATAACAAAGTTACTTATTTTCTGCTATGCACTTATTTATCCATACCTGAATATTTACATCTTTGTCTCGAGGTGTTTATTGTAACAAAGTAATGTTTGCACAGAACTGTTGACTCAGTTTGGTTATAGTTTTCTTTTTTTATGGGCGAATCATTATGCAAACTGAAATGACCGAACATGTGTTCCCTATTATTTTAATCCTTTTCAAATGCTTAGTTTCAAATTTTAAATCCCATATGGAATAAATAGTTATATCATCATATAGGTTATTTGCAAACATATATGCTGTGAATCATAAGTGCTAACATGATAACTGTTTCTATGGTTTCCACTGTTTCTTTGAATGGTTAGGGTATTAGATGACCTTTGTAATCTTACCTAGTGATGAAATTGGAAGTATGGGGAGTTCTGAAAAACTAAGATGACACATATATATTTTTTTGTGGTACTTGAGATAGTTGGCATTTTTTTTGTCATAAAAACATACTCGTTTTTCTGCTTACAAGGGATGATTTTTATCTATCCTAATTCTGCAATGCAATGTAAAAAGACCTGGGTAGCACCAGTCTTAACTCTGGATTTCCTTGGATAAAAGTTCCCTGTGGAAGCGTGAATGTAGAGGCCACTGGAAAGGAAGGACGTGGAGAGAAATGGCGTCCTCAGGGCTGGCACACCAGCATCAGGGGTGCAGCAACCCAGGTAATTCTCTGGCAGCCTGATAAGGCTCACACAGCTGAGCCAGGATGAAGAGACTTGCTAGTGTACAGGCGGGATTTTTTAAGCTCTTAAGTAATCCAGTATCACCGAGGTCAGAAGGTGAATTATTGACTGCTTTCTCTCAGGTGAGTGAAGAAAGATACGGCAGGGTTCTCTGCTAGTACTCCAGAGTTCAGGCTGAGGTTGGAAAGTGTTTTCCCATCCCAGCCTGTTTTTACAAAAGTAAGTCATCGTTGCACATGCATAGCATGAGATACCTGAAAGATGCCAGATGCACCAAGACTGAGTGTTTGACCTCTTCAACCTCAGTCATCTCAAGCTGGACAAGAAACTTGGAGCTGGGAGAGTACTCAGAATTTCTGCTCATGTTCGAAAGGGTAAAATTTGTGACCTATACTGTCTGATTTTCTAACTCATGCAAATACATTGGTTGTACATTGGCATCCCCAATTCCTTGAATGAAGAAATGGGTTATTATGTACAGTAATGTCTTCTCTTGAAGAAGGGTACATTTAACAGTGGGCACCATTGTAGGTTTCATATAATACATAAATGTTTTTTTGTCATTCAATTTCTTTGCTGTAAGGTATATGTTTACCTGTGAAACACATTTGAAGTTTATGCAGTATTTCACCACAGATGTCTTGTATATTAATGAAAGTTACTTTAAGTATATTTGTGTGTGAATGCAAGGCTGTATCACAGAAGTGTATTTCTCCTTCTGAGTAGTAGCTTATGTGAATGTCTGCATCAGTATTGGGGCACCATCTGTAGATGACTGCTCACAAGAATTAGACACCCTAATATGGCCCTTACTGAAACGAATCTTTAATATTTATTTTTATGGTTTGTCATCATTAAACACTTTTATGTGCAGAGCATTGATCAGATATGTATGCGGCAAGTTCATTGAATTCTGTGGATGGTGGGTCAAGAAGATATGGTGAAAGTTACATCTAGCATAAATGAATTGATATTTAAGACATTGCAAAACATTGTATAAAGCTCATATCCAGAGTTAGAGAATAGATGCAAATTTGCCTTTGCTTTATCTCACCCCACCAAACATTGGCTTTATTTTTTTAATGCTTTCTAAACTGTTTTGAATGGGTGGGGATTTTTTTGGTTTTTGGGATCTTTTTTTGTTTGTGTTTGATTATTTTGTGTTGGTTTTTTTTTGGGGGGGGGGAATTCTTACTGAATTTTTTTTTTGTCTCTGTTTTTTACTTAGTTTTGTTTGTTTCTGATCTAGATTTTTTTTATGTTTGTTTAATAAACATAAAAGCTAAATGTGATTCAGTGTAACTGAGAGAAAATATATGAAAAAGTATCTGTTACTTTTCAAGGAAAACCTTGTATTTTCTGCAGACTTAATGCCATTAGCTAAATGCTGATGAATAAAGGAACATAATGCAAAGTTTAGGGGTCCTTTGGTAGACTGAGATGGCTGTACTCTAAGATTTTATACAATAATTAGTGTAACATTATACTAAAATGTTTAGCAGAATTTCTTAGCTGAGAGTTAAATAACTCAGAGCTTGGGGAAGACAGAAAATATCTTGTAGTACCTCAGTTTAGTAAAGCCAGTTGATACATGTTAATGTTAAAAAGTTCTGTTAACAAGTGTTTTGTTTCCACAGCTTAATAAAGAATGGCAGATGAGTTTCCTGAAATTTACAAAGTAAAAATATGTTCACTTAGTACAAAATCATCTGTTTAAAAGAAAAGCTAGCATTAAAAAGTCTCAAAAGTTTTGTCTGATGATTTGCATGTATTGGACATGTGTAATAAATCAGCCTTTGCTGGTATTTTTTGTGCAATTGGACTTGAGATCTGACAATTACACTACAGTCCAAAAACTTGAGGTGGCAGCTGGCAAACACCTTCTTTCTTAGTGTCAGTCCCAGTGATACACTTGGAACATATGTTGGAAGATGAAACAAATACTCTGTGGACAGCTAAGAAAACTCCCAGTTTGTAATTTATTTTTCAAGATGAATTCAATTTGTTTGCTACATAAAAACCACCAAAAAGAATAGCATGAAACACAAAAGAAGTGGTCAACAATTGCAATTTGGAAACAGCTTGATTCCCCTGTGTTATGCTCTGAAAATCGTTCTTTTAAGAATAAGTTTTGTATCAGCAGTCTTTAAGACATCACTGTAAAGTTTGAGACAAATGGTTTCTAAGTGACCATAGTTCAAAAGAGAATGAGCTAGTTTAGTGTAATGGTGAGGTGGCATCAAAAAGGCCCATAAGACTACAAAGGTTAAAATGATCTGTCATGCAATCACAGATCAACTCACTCTAAACTCTCATCCTTATGGATTCTAAAAAGCCAGGTGGAAATTTTGTAAACATTAACACGTATTAGAGTTTTTAAAATCATCCCTGTTACGTAGCTATCACTTAACAAGGAAGGTATATAACTAATAAATGGAGTAATTTCTGTGCCACAGATAGTGCATCTCTCTCTCTCATGTCCTGTGAGCCCACACCAAAGATGTCAGAGGATTTCCTACCCTAACCACTTTTGTCCAGAGATATTTATTTTTAAGGTACATTGGTCTAACTTTCAAGATCTGTGTTAACTGATGTGCAATTCTAAGGCACGGTATCTCTCCTTTATTTATTTAATCTAAAACGCATACATACGTGTGTATATATGTGTGTGTAAAAAAATAAATATTGTTAATTATAAAATACACTTTGTAGATGTGTTCTGAAGCTTAGAATTCCCAAATAAAGCAATATTCCCAGCAACTTTTTCTCAATTTAAAATTATTCATTTGCATTCCCCATAGTACAGGGAAAGCAGATAGCAGAGGCTTTTTATATGCAGCGCATAATTGACAAACCCAGGTTGCTGCTGTACAGACAAAAAGGTGTCCCATTTCTGCTGGATGCACTTTTTGAAAACTTGTGAGGTGTTTGATTCACCGAAGGGAATGCCTTGGGAAGAGCTGGGGTAATTTTGGAGTGGGAAGAGACTAGTATTTCAGGAAAGTGATTACTCAGTACCCAGAGATCATCTGGGAACCAAGGGAAGAAGAATGTGTGTGGTCTGAGGTGAAGTATCCCCATTGTTCAATCTAGTCTGTGTCTCAATAATGAACTAGTCATTCTGCAAGCTCTGCCTTTGAAATAGAGCCAAGAATAGAGGAAGGTTTTAAAAAACCATCTTGCTGATGCTCACATTTGTCCCTGCTGAATTTCATGGATACTTAACTATTGGTTCTGAAAACACTGCCTACTTTTTCTTAACTATTCCGAGAGACAGGGAAACCAGGGCTCCTCCTCACATGAAAGAGAATGAGTCCTTTGCTGTGAAAGTGTTGGCAGATCCG
This sequence comes from Forpus xanthops, assembly GCA_032466535.1. NCBI lineage: Eukaryota > Metazoa > Chordata > Aves > Psittaciformes > Psittacidae > Forpus > Forpus xanthops. The sequence goes on along the minus strand of JASSUY010032703.1, from coordinate 12,083 downwards.
GATCTTTAAACTGAAGGAAGGTTTAAACTGGAGCCTGGCTTGCATGATTCGGTATCTATCAACAGCTAGTTTTGCCTCTATGGCAACAGCCACTATAGCTGGGGCTGAATTAAGCTATGCTTAAGTCACTTTAAGCTTTAAAAGGGATATTCCTAAACTTTTCTCTTCTGACACTGTCTTTTGTTTTGGAGACAGTGAGCTGTGAGTAGAACGATTTAATAGTTTCTGTCAAAATTTGGAACCACAATGGCTATTTGACTTAAATCAAAATTTCCTGTAGCAATAAGATCCATATTTTAATTATATGTTAAATGAGAAAGGATTTCTTTCTGTTAAACAAGCCACAAAAACTTCTGGTTTTTACAGAATGAGAAATGATGGTGATTGTTACCTACTTTTTCTCTCCACATCATTTGTGGTATGCTTTACTTTTCTAATACCCTCATTAATTTCCTTCTGAATTATCAGAGTCCTAATCTGTTCTGACAGGGAAGGTCTATTACATTGCTCATTAGCTGCATCATCCCTCTGTTTCTTGGAGAGAGAATGCCAAAGTGAAGCTTGTTAACAAGGACATTGTGTTGTCCTGGTATACACTAAGCTTGAAATGGGGAGTAAAAACAACTCATCTGATTTCAAGTGCTTTGATGCAACATAAGAATGAGGATAGTCCTGTGTGTACTTTTTCCTTGCCTTTCAAGTTTTAATTAAATTTTAATTTTTAGTGGAGCAGAATATTTGTGGTTGTCCCAAAAGAGTGCAGGTCTGATTCACACACACTTGTCTGAACACTGAGGGAGCAGCCAACTTCTGCAGGCACAGCAGCTTTCTACTCAACTTCAAGGGCATCCAGTGATGAACCAAATTGCAATAATCTAGTCTGTGGTGAATGTACATAGGTTTATGTCGAATAATTCGTGTCAGATTCTGCTTAGTTTTAAGATGACGTTTGAGTAAAAGTGTGTGAAATGTGTGGGAGATCAGTATCAAGGAACAGTGAGAACATTGAAGAGCTCTCTCTGTGACATATTTCACTGTGCAAAGGCTTGGCTAGAGGTGTGGTTAGATCAGGATGTCTGCTGGAGTAGCCAGCCTCCAGTCACACACCCCTAGTGCACTGGACCTCAATGGCAGTTCACACTGAGCAGAGTAAAGGAGCTGATGAGAGCTGACTAATGAGCAGTCAGCTTCAACAGCAAGAACAACTTAAAAAAAAAAAAAACACAAAAGAGAAGACCTAACAAACACTTCAAGGTTTCACTACCAGCATAGCCAGCTTCAGACCAGAATTTCTGCTTGTTTTAAAGAAAAAAAAAAAAAGTTGTATTTTTATCATTATTGTAAGTTTAAGACAGAAGGTAGAAATGCTTGGAAGCTAAGCTGAAGAAGTGCTTCCTAAGAGGTGTTTTTAAGAGCTCTATTCATGGAGATGTTATTCTCTAGTTGTATTGAAACTATCATTTTGTCTCCTAAGGTTTAGGCTTCATTCAGGGCAGGCCTTTTTTCTTGATCTACAGCAGTGAAATGGACCTTGTTCACATCTTTACTTGACCATACTGATCATTAAGCAGACAGAAAAATGTAATTGCCTGAAAACTTTGACTGACTAAACTGAGGTAAAGAACTGAGTCCGTGGATAGAGACAACTGCCTAAATATTTTCTAGAGTTGTGGCTGTCAGTATTTTTGCATTGTATTTGATTTCTTCAGCCCACACAGCAGACTAGACAGACAAAAGAGAAGGAAGTAGATCTTCAAGAGTGCCACTAAGAAAAAATACTGTAGGTCTGCCCTCTTCTGGGCACTAGGACTCCAGAGCCTGCTGTGACAGCGCATTTTTGGTTTCTTTCATATACTTTAACAGCCAGCTGTATGAGACTTGAGGGTATGTTAAAACAGCTCCTCCTGTCTGTCCTCCCCTTTATCTCAAACTGTAAGCCTGTCCTTCCCCGATCCACTAGAAAATAACAGAAGTCAGCAACTGGAGATATAAGGTCACCAGCTCCTAAGCTTTCTGAGAAAAGATATACTCTGCCCTCTTTCCTTGTGTGAGCTCTTGTGATACTTGGAGTGCTCCTCAGGAAATGCTTCAGGACATGGATAACACAAATCTCAATCTCTCCATGTGTTACATGTCCTACACAGTAAACCTGATCTTGAATGTCATAATACAGATGTCTTCTCACAGGTAACATGGATATCTACGTTAAGCCTGGATCAGGATGAGGAAAAAAATTAAGACAACAACAAAAAGAAGGAAATCTCCATTTAAATAAAGACTTAGCATGAGGATATAATGTCTCTAATTATGATGTGAAGTTTCACCAGGCTATACACAAATGCATCCTGAAACCCAGAATGAGCATTTGCTCAGAGCAAATGAAAGTTAACTCTTCCTGTCTCAGCATTTCACTGTCTTACTATCTTGGGATCTCTTATTCAGTTGCTTTACACACTCAGATTCTCAGTTGCAGCCATTTTAAATACTCAGTGGTTTAGTAAATACAAAAGGCTTTTTTGTGAACATTTCCTGCTTGAGACCACAAGCCACTGGGACCACCTGGACCCAAAGTCACATTTGCCTGGCTCTGCAGTAGATTTAAGGTGCGGCCCACACTGTGAAATGGCATGGCTTGCCTGCCTGGGTTTGCTTGGAGGGACATTGTTGAGAGCCTGATTGATGGATTATCCCAATATCTGTGAGGGATGTTTGCCATTCCAAATCACGATCTTGCATCTTGTTATAATCTACCTTACTTCTCCATGTGTTCTGAAGACTTGGCAGTTTTTTTCTCACTGAGATGATGTTTGTGCATCAGACCTCTGACTATGGATGTGAATGTCTAGAATTAAGAACATTCCCACCTCTCACTTTGCTTTTGTGAAGCTCAGTTTTCATGGTTGCTTTCCAAAAAAGGCAATTTGCGTATTTCATCCATGGTTAGTAAACAGATTATAAGGCACTCATTTGTGTGGTAAATCACAGCAAACTGTGTTTTGCGAATCTGATTCTCATCTCCCCTTCATTCTAACCTGGCTTAACTCCATTTATTTCAGTGGAATTACTGCTGATTTATGCTATGAAAGTGAGAGGAGAATCCAATGTGCAAATTTCCCTTTTGCACATGAGCATGCCAAAAGAAGTCCTGATTTACTGTTATGAATCTCTTCCAATATAATGCTGGCTTAACTTCTTTTGAATTACTTCACTGGAATGCTACTGCAGTGAATCAGACCCAGAATCCATATAATTATCTTTGCATGCTTCTTTCTCCTCTTTTTTTTCTCCATGTATATTTCCCCACATTAAAGACTGAACTTTACTGTCTGCTTTGCAGGTGTCCTGTATATGACTCCATATGAAAGTACTTTTTTTTTTTTTTTTTAAACACAAGATTGATTCAACAGAAAATGGCTCCGATAAATAAGAATTCCAGCGCAACAATTCTTTGTTTCTGGCTATGTCATTAAACTATCAAAATAACCTATAATTTCTCCCCAGTCTTTTTACAGTAGTATCTCAGTGTGCATTATAATTACTGACCATTTTTGCTGTAACATAGCTCTGGAAATGATGTGAAAATCCTGCTCTGACTGTCTTTTTGTCTTGAGATGATAGCGCAATATAGCTAAATATGAGATAATTGCTTACTCACCTGATCTAGCCCAAACTACGTGGAAGTTTTATTCTTTTCCATTTTTCAGATATCTGTTGTAAACTCAGCCTGCAAATGAATATACTTAGGCATTTAAAAATCAAATACAATAAAAATCAGTTCATTTCTTTTAAATCCAAACAAAATATACACGCACACTGATTGATGCCATACTGAAATCAGTACAAGGAACTGGCAGGACTAAGTGAAAGATTCATGTGTTGCGAATCTTTGGCAGAATACAGAATTTTTGATTGTACGAACAAATTATACAGTTTTGTATCATGCTCTTCGCACATACTCTAGGCAACTTACAAAAGTAATGTTGATGAGGAAAATCTCTGCCATGGTCCAGGTTTCTTAGATTTAGTATTAGTTTTTTGCACACTTGGCACATCGGCGGGACTTACACTCCTAAATTACTGAAATGTTTTGTGACATGGTTTAGTGGGAGATGTCCCTGGCCCTGGCGGGGGAGTTGGAACTAGATGACTTTAAGGTCCTTTCCAACCTAAGTATTCTATGATTCTATGAATTGTTCTCCATTTCTGTTTGCCATATAGCCTATATATAAAATGTAATATTAAAATTAGCTTGATGGTTGTGTTTCTGGAGCTTAGGTAGAAAGCAGATTGTCCCAGGCAAAAGGTTACTTCAGTTACTCCTTTGCTAGGAAAGTCTTTGTGAAGAGGATAGGAAATGCTGGCTGACAACATGTATCGATGGGTGGTTTTGATGTACTATAATTATAGTCACAATCACATGGGGCAAAATGTTGTTCCACAGATTGGCTGTTATTTGGATATGGCTATGATGCAGAGTTACCTGCACCCATGATATAAGAATTCATGTAGCAGTTGCTCTCCACCTCCTTCCCTCCTATGAAGAAGGACTAGCTAAAGCATAAGTTAAAATAAGATCACATTAACATTCCCCTTACAGCACATACACTAATCATCAGAAGAAAATCTGGAAGCAGGAAAAGACTTAAGAGTACATTCACACACAAAAAGAAAAATGCCCAAATCATTTATAACTAAACCATTAAGACACCAGTTCTGTAGAATGTCAGTGCTAACGGTACTATAATGAAAAAGAGAGTGATTTGAAAACAGTGCTAACATTCTGACTGAGCAGTGTTTATTGCTGCTTCTAAGTCAAGCTGCTTCTTAGTCAAGCTCCACACAACAGAGCTATTGAAAAATAATTTTCATGCAGCGCACTGTAGTAACCACTCTACTAAACCCCCTCCAAACATGCTTCATAGGAGATGGCAATGTGAACACCTGTAAGTTTTTTTAATCTGTAATTTCATAGGCTAAGTAGGGAAAATAAAGATATATCTGATATGTTAAATACTTTTAAGCATTTCTTGATTGAACATATCAGCAGTGGTTTAAATACTGCCTCACATTTTCAGGGGAATAATGTGGTTTTTTGAGTTACACATAAATTTGTACATTATTTTCTCTCTTATGTGCTTATAAACACATCTGAATTTGAACATGCAAACCATGTTTGTACAGAAATGTGGATGGGTGGATGTCTGGCTCCCTAAAAGGCTTGTATAAACAGTATATTTGTAAAAGGGGTGGAGGAACATGATTAAAATGAAGACCCAATTGTTCCTAAAGAACGTAAACGCTTTCTGGTAGACTTATAGTGTCAGTTACACATGCTGCTAACTGCATGTATCTGATGTCTGAGAAAAAATAAATAACAAAAACAAGATAAGAAAGAGAAATAATCTATCAGCAACATTTGGAAATGTCCGGTCTGTCTTTTGGTTCATTCCTGGAAGATGTAGGGCAATGCTGTTCAATTTTTGTCTGCTTCAGGACAGCATCTGCCACATTATAAGCCTGGACCATCAGTGCATGCAGAGGATAAGCAAGCAGCAGTCCAAGAGAAATGAAGTTGGTCTAATGCCAGTTTTGCAATGATTGAAAGGAATAAGCTACAGTGCAAATACGAAATCAAATGCTGGGAGCTGCCATGGGACAACATGGAAAGTGGAGGGTCAACTTTTTTACTCCCTCTTTACTAGCAGAACTAATGGTATAGATGCAGAGCAGGCTGTTTATTTAATGTGGTCACTTTCTACTTGATATATTTACTAGGAGGAATATCAAATTATATTGTCCCCTAAAGTGTTCACTCTACAGCCCCTTGTGCTTCCTCTGTTCCAAGAGCAGTCATAATCAATCAGACCAATGAAAGCAATCATCTTTTCTCACAGCATCTAAGGTTTTACTGAGAATTTACAAAGGAAAACAAAGCATACAACTATAGGAAACAAATGACAGCAAAGTAAATAGGCAGTTACACAGCAGGGTATTCATACCACCAAATCCAGTTACATACTATGTTAGGTGGTGAGGAGACCTGGGCTCTTTATCTAGTCAGTAAGGAGGGAGAAATCCGCTGTACGGCAATTCAGAAAAGCAAAGAAAGTCTCCTGATCTACTACTGCATGTACTAGATAAACTGATTTGGATATTATGGATACTCCCTATAAAGCAGCAATAAGACAACTGCCGTAATGGCTGGTATAGGCATCACAGTCCCATGTCCCATTGTTTTCCTTCTAAATTTGGGAGAATTTTAATTTGGAGAGTGGTCCTAGTTAGAGAAGAAAATTCTGGGGAAAATCTCCCTGCCAATGCTGTGGTAGATTCAAAAATACTAAGCAAGCACAAGAAATTCTCAAAATGTTTATTAATGTTATTTCTAGGTGGAAGAGAAGTTATGTCTACAGGAAGTATGGTGTTATAACCAGAGCTTTGTGATGGTTCTAAGAGCCCAGGAATTATACCACAAAGCCAAATATCTTTGTAACTTGGATCACTAGTTTATGCTACATTGAAAGAGAAGGAGCCAGTTCCACATTGGACCAGAAGTAGAAATTTCAGGTTGTGCTCGTTAAATCCTGTCTTTGTCAGGCTGTCAGTAATATTCTGACATGATGTAGGGGAAAGGAACAGATAAAAGCATTGGATTTGAACTAAATAAGGGTAATACTATAAGAACACAGGTGTTGGCCTCAAAATATGACTGGGGGAATTTTCTGCAGCACTCATGATTGAGATGTCACCTAAGTAATAAAAGACTGAAGAAACTGCAGAAAGTGTTTTGCAGAAAGGAGAGTTTACTTTGAGGGTGCAGCAGAAATTATGTAAGAAACAGATTTAGTTTTCATGGTTGATAACCAATATCAGGAATAATCCAATGAGAATCTATGTGACTGCCTATTTCTGCTAACCCTGCTTTCCATCCAGGCTACAATACTGGCCACTGCTTTGGCGGCACAATCTGGCCCAAGATGGGCATTGATTCAAAACAGCCAACTCAGAAATTAAATACATGGAAAGGGAAAAAGCAAAACAAACTCCATGTGAAAGGAAAAAGATCCAAACAATTGATGGTCTTTCTGATCCCTGAATGGACGCCAATTGTCCTGAGGCAGTGAAGTAGCCAACAGATAATTCCAAACTTTGAAAGGGGTCCATATCACCACTTTGTCAGGCAAGTGGAAAGAAACAGCCTATTAAAAAAAAAAAAAAAAAGAAAAGACAGAACATGAAAGCCAACAAAACCAAAGCAAATAAAAAATGTAGAGTAAACAGAAATACCCCAGCTTTCTATTAAAAGCCTTTATAAAAATGTCTCTCAAAATAAAATGGATGTAAGGATAGATTTCCATCTGGTCTGCCAAAACCACGTTTACCTACCAGGTCTATTCCCTACTCAGCTGAAGCTTACCATCCCACAGCAATCCTCAAGACTCAAGAGACCCAACAGCAAAAATTAATGAAATTGCACTTAGGTAAACTGTGACAATGAACATGTGGGGTATACTCTATAGAGGAATAAGTGGGAAATTCATACTTGGCCACCTTGCATTTGTGTGCTTGTGGGGAAAAGAGGCACGATCATTCACATATGCAGAAGGAGTGAGCGAGCCTTCCAGATCAACTGGCTCCTTCATGACAAGAGCAGGACACAAGCCAGACATGTCATTCTCACTTTCTGCCTCCTTTATCTCTCGCCACAACTAGGGACTGCGGAGAGAAGATTGTTCTGGCTGGAAGCTGAGGGGCACAGGTGGTACCAGCAGCTGCAAGCTCTTTGGCTGTCATTGGCTCCACTTATTAGAACATGCATTCTACATTTAATACATTGCATCTTATTGTGCGGGAACAAGAGTTGGAGGCTGGTGGTGCTGTATGATGGACTCTCGTATTGCTGGGGAGGGAAGGCAAGGTGGAGGCTGCTCGTAGTTAGAGATAATTAGAAGCTGGGTCTCCTGAAGAGAATTTGGTAACTCCACAAGAAAACCAGCTGTCCTTGATTACAGTGGTATATTAGTCACTCTAAGATAGCTGTGCCAGTCAGCATTTTGCAAAAGGCAAATAATGAAGTGATATTTTCAAGATAGAAATATGTGGAGAAAAAGCTTTATGCATGGCTTACCTCTGAATTGGGTTGGTTAGTTTGTTGGTTTTGTTGGTTTATTTCTTTTTTAGTCACCAACCATAAAGAACAAAGGATTTTGTGAGATCCAGGTTAGATATCTTCCTTTTGTTTGTTTTTTACATGTAAGCATTACCACATTTTTGCTCTTCCCAGACTTATTCTGTGTGTGACAACGCTGTCCACCTGTTACACATATGGGGATGTTCTTCCAGGAATAGTATGATTTGATTCTGTTTAAGTTATCACATGCTCTGAAAATTAAGTATAATTAAGCTATTGACACCTGTGGGAAACTTTTCTATGCTGTTTATTTCTGGAACTATTAAATGGAAAATATTGTTTACCCTAAATGGCTTCCTTATAATCTTCATTTTAAAAACTAGGGTTCATGGATTGTTACTTTTGTTCAAGAAAAGGTTTTAAACCAAGTATCTAAGTACGGGTCTAGTTTTAGTTTGGAGTGTGCAAGTTTCTGGAATGTGTTTTTTGAGAAAAGAATAATAAAGTGTGGAAGGAAATAGAAAAGGGAAGAAAAACACATCACAGGTTTGTCAGTGGAGATTTTTGTTATGCTAAATTGATACTGCTCTTTGGTAAAATTTTCATAGACAAATGAAGTGCAGGTAATTTTGTATGACTGGAGATTCACACTGATGATTGGTGAGCTATAAAGGGAGAGTTTGTCAAGAACCTTGAGGTGTGGCATAACAGGTTAAAGGGAATAGGACAGTACTTTGTGCTGAAAGGTTAAGAATTGCAATTACAGGTTCTGCAGGCTCAGTCTTAAGACAGGCTTTACTTAATACTTTCATGGCTGACCATGTAATTAAAAGCAGGAGAGTCCTAATTAAATTTTCTGAGGTTTCCCTAACATTGGGAAACCTTGTCAAGGCTGAGGAGAAATAGTGTACATACCAGACAGGCAGTATGAGAGTCTTAAGCAATGGGGAGGGAATGCTACACGAGAGATGAGCATAAAATTCTTGGTCATTCACCGAAGAATCAGGAGCAATTTCAGATGATTTTTTAATTTTTTTATTTTTTTGATTTTTTTTTAGATCTCAACATCTAGGAACAAGACAGAAGTGAAAGTCTTGGGTGTATAAACTGTCAATCACATTGACATCTCAGACCCATCAGGCTTATCCTGTGGAAAAAGCAAATGTAGTCCTAGGATGTACTGATGGCTGAATACAGTCCAGAATTCTCAGTAGAAAGCCCATACCTCTGTCAAATATTTAAAAATCATTCTGATCTACAGAAACATGTTAAGCTTTGCTGACAACAAATGAAATAGTATCAAGGGTTCTGCAATATATGAACATGGGTCACCTGTCAAAATTATCACTGTCAATTTATTTGAATGATTCTCCAGATAGCCAGATTTTACCTATAATTCTGTTGATTTGTTAAACCTAAGAATAGTTCAAGCATTTCTTCATTTATCTTGCATAACAAGTATGATATTTCCCCAAACTTCTTTCCCTCTCCCTCCCCAGGCTTTTTGTGTGCTTAACTGATATCAGTGGGAAACCATTGGACAGAATGGGAATGAAAGATATTTGTAGAGTGGAGGAAGAAACTGGTAATTGATATAAAATAAAAATAAATTGGCAAAATGCAGTCAGACTCTCAATGGGGACTCGGAGATTTTGGGCTGTGCCACAGTACTTCCCTGTCACATAAACAAGATGGCACACATCCCATGGGCTTCTTTAATCTCCCCACATCTTCCACTCCCCATCACTGCTTCAGGACTATAGAGCTTATTTTATTTTTGAATGCAATGTGCAATTGTGTAATTCATTGTGGCATAATTAACAGTCCTGAGATCTAGCATAAGGCATTCTGTAGATGTGGAGGAAACTTGGAAACTTACCGTTTACCCTAAATTGTCACCATTGTGTTCCACCCTCATTATTATAGTACCTCCACTACATTGTGTTATCCTCAGCAAGAGAAGCATTTTTCTAGTTCACTGAACTCTGAAGTATACTAAAATATCTACCGTCAGGTTAGTAGTGTACTTTAAGTCCAGTGCAAATAATCCTCTCCTGTATAAGTGGCACCGAGCTTCTCTGACTTGTTTCTGGATTTTGTTTGTGGGTTTTTTTTTGTTTGTTTAGTACTGTTACCATACTGACCTGTAAGATTAGAATGTTCATTTACTGACCAGCATTTCCATTGTCTCTGTCTGCCCATCCTGAACATGAGAAAATCATAAAAAAAAAAAAAGGCAGTATGAAACATTTTAACTTTTTACTCAGTGTCAGTGGATCATTGGGTCTCTAGAACCAAGATTTCCATGTGCAGATTAACATTTCCTGAGACATTAACTCAAGTAATTCTGAAAACAGCTTGATTGCTAGATGTAATCAAAGCCAGGCTTGCTGTTTGGGACCAGTTTTTTCCAGCCAGGGTAAGCACTGTTACTACCAAGTATTGCTTTTCCTGGTTTTCATCTCGTTTACAGACTGGAAAAACAGAAATGTCATAAGCAACTGAGGGAAAACTAGGCTAAGTAGAAACTTGTCGTGCACTTGGCCTCATTTCACTCACACCCTTTCCCAATATTACAAATAGACTCCTGAGAGCAAGCATCAGTCCCATGCAAATCTAATTGGGAAAATAATAAACAGAAACATACTTGGATGGTTTTCTTGTTGCTTATAACCCAGGAAGCCACCTAGAAACTGAATCTATTTCACTGAATCTGTTGACATGTTGAGAAATTGGAAATGAGGAAAAAAATAAAAGTAGAATCATGCATTTTCTGATGCCCCCAATATTCATATTTCCTGACATATGCAGTAGTCATTAGAGAAACATTACCTGGTATCTGTCTGTAAATTCTCTGCTTTTCCCTGTGTCCTACTCCTCCGCTATTCTATTCCTATGGAAGATAAAAAATTAGCAGTCTGTAGATCAAGTAATTATAATCATGCGGCCACAGGTTGATAGAGCCTATGGAGAAATGTCTACCTTAAAAATGTAAGTATAATTACTGCATTATGCCTTAGAATAAATGAGAGAGGGGGAGCTGTGGACTTCTCTCATGGCCATTGAATCGAAGGAAGGAGGAAAAGAAACGTCATCGGTTAGCACAGGAATTAAGCAAAAAAGAAAGTTTAAAATAAATGCGGGCCAGATCCTTGATCAGTTTTGTCTTGTTACCTACCTCCTTTAGTATTACTGCTAACATTTCTGTTTTGTAGAGTTTTGTAAGATGTGCAAGATTAACTCATTTCGCATTTCATGTCATTCCTAGGTAAGAAGCATTATTTGTGCAGCTGGCATAATAGTGCAGCAGCTTGCCCACAGATATAAATAAGTCAGCATTGGGGTGAAAGCTTGCCTCCCCTATCCATTACACTACAGCAGACTGGAGCCACTTGAGGTCTGAGCAAAAGGCTTACTTTTGGTCCCTGAAAGTCCAATCTGTAAAGAAAGGATGACTGGTTTCATTTCCTCTGTACTTATAGTTGCCTATCCTTATGTGTGAAGCTTGATTTCTTCTATTTTCTCTAGGAAAGGATTGAAAAAATTTTACATTAAGTTGATCTATTTGGAAACCAACACTTGTTTGTGTCCTTCTGTGCAATGACTTTCCTGAATCTCACTCGATCCCAGGAGGTGACTGCATAGATTGACCATGTAAAATGCATATAGAGGTTTCCTTGCTATGGATGCTGCAGTTACGAACTTGCTGAAAGGCAATTGACAATGTGTTGACATGTTTTGAGGCATTTAGTGAATCCCTGCTCCTCCGGAAAGTTAACCTCACTTAAAAATGACTCTTCTGATATCTGCAGCATTCTCTACCTACTCAGAAGCGAGGAAGGTACTGAGGAAGACAAAGCAGAGCAGAGAGAAGATGTCGTGGTTTGAGGCCCCTCAAACAGTTCTGCGCACTCCCCCCTCTTTCTTCCCCAGTCCCGGGGAAATGGGAAGG